>PVJI01000297.1:37645-296688 GCA_004026765.1 Micronycteris hirsuta | reverse complement strand
GCCAATCAGGGAAAATCATGGGAGACCACAGGTGCGGTAGCTTTAAAGTAATACCACTACTTGCACATGCGCAGTAAAAGCCACCGAAACTAGCCAGGGAGGATCCGCCCTGTGAGAATAGAATCCCTCCAGCCCATGAGGTCGATCTCTTCTGCTTGGAGTTGGCCTGCTCCCACGTTCTCTGCTGTAAACTCTGGGTGTTTGGTTCAATTCTTTGTCCTGTCCTGATCACCAAGAACCTGGTTACCTGTGCCCACCTGTGGCACCTTCACCCGTTTTAACTTAAGAAGCCTTGAAAATGGGGCCTTGATCCTTGAAGTCCCTCTGTGGAAAGTTCCCTGGGTGGGACTTGGGCAGTGGCCTGTCGGCCATGTGGACTGTCTCCCTGTGTCTTGGGGTCGCACACACCTGCTCATTAAAGCACGCTGCCCTGACCGGGAGTGCGCCCCACGGGGCTGCGGCGAGGTCTGCTTGGCTTCAGAGCCACTGTGTCTGTAAGATCTGTCTCCCCACTGTGGGCGTTTAGGTTTTAACTCTCGGAGGACACAGCGTTTGAACGCGAGGGGGACCCCTCAGTGCAGCCCCCACATTGGACTGTCCTGTCAGCGACGAGTGCCTGGTTCCCCAGCCCACCACACAGTAAACGGGAAGACCCTGATGATGGAAGGTCAGGGCTTGCAGTTGAGGGATCGGGAAGCCTTCCCGCGAGGGAGGGGACTCTGCCAGCGGCGCTGGGGCCGTGGGCACGGTGCCCTCGGCCCCACGGACAGAGCTACAGACGCTGCGGAGCCTCCCCACGGGAATGACAGGTCCTCTCTGGGGAGCCGCCGTCCCTGGCCGGTCACCGTGATCAACTCTGTAAACTTTCTTTTTAATGTTAAAACTGATCTTGTGATTTAGATATTGACTTTTGTTTCAAAAGATGAGGAAAATCAACTTGAAGAGAGGGTGAGTGACCTCTCCAAGGTCTCACGTCGAAGTAGCAGCGTCAAAATTCAGCCCCAGCCTGACTTCCTTCTTAGGTTTCTGTTCGCACTCCCCGTTCTCCCTTGTCCCTTTGGTGCGGCCGCAGAAGTCTGTGATAGCGATGCTGCCTGTTTCGGGAATTCAAGGGCATGAGAAATACATTTTTTAAAATGTAAGTGTAGTTGGTATAAACTACTAGGTTCGGTTGTAGAGTGATTCCACAGTGATGCATCTCACAATGCGATTGTCACACTCAGTATAGCATTCGTCCGTCGAAGTGCAAACTGATCAGGTATTATTGACAAGTCACCCCGCCCTCTTCCGACCCTCCCTCCCTGCCCCTCTGGCCTGGCCACCGTCAGTTTGATCTCTGTTTCAATGACTCTGGCTTTGTTTTTCTGGGTTCCGACGTGAGTGAAACCATGGGGTATTTGTCTGGCTGACCAAGCACAGCACCGGGGGTCCACCCCAATGGCTGCAAATGGCAGGGCTTCACCCTCCGGGACCCTCTGTGGCTCCCCTTCCTGGCTGTTAAAATGCTGCCGTGCACACAGGGACACATATGTCTTTCTGAGTTAGTGGTTTTGTTTTCTCCAGACAGAGACCCAGAAGTGGAGTTGCTGAGTCACACGGTTCTACTTTTTGTGTTCTTCTTTTCTGAGGCACCTCCATACTTTCCCACCAGCAGTGCACACGAGCTCCCTTTTCTCCGCATCCTCGCCAGCACATGGTACTTGCTGACATTTTGGTAGTAGCCCTTCTGACGGGTGTGACCTTGTCACTCATCGTGGTTTCGATTTGCATTTCTTAAAGGATTTTCATCTGAAAGATTAAAATCCATGTGTGGAGACATGATGTATACATACTTAAATTTCTTTGTGAAATCATTTGTGTGGGACACAATATTCCCTACTGATGCTAGATCAGTGAAGCTTCTTTTTTCATTTGTCATTATTTATGGATTTATTGATTGCAGTTTACGTCCAATATTGTTTTGAGTTGGTTTCCGGTGTACAGCATCGTGGTCAGACATTCCTATACTTTGCAAAGTGTTCCCATATTTTCAGTACCCGCCTGGCGCCATACACAGTTATTCAACTATTATTGACTATTTTCCCTATGCTGTGCTTTACGTCCCATGACTGTTCTGCCTCAGATTAGTACTACGAAGTACTAATCTGTGCTTTTTTTTTTTAAGAATTTTTTTTAAGACTTTTTATTTATTTTTAGAGAGAGGGGAAGGGAGGGAGACAGTGAGGGAAAGAAACAGCAATGTATGGTTGCCTCTCACATGGCCCTCACTGGGGACCTGGCCTGCAACCCAGGCATGTGCCCTGACTGGGAATCGAACCGGGACCCTTTGGTTCCCAGCCCGCGCTCAATCCACTGAACTACACCAGCCAGGGCTAATCTGCACTTCTTAATCCCTTCCCCCTTTTCACCCATTCCTCCAACCACCCTCTCATCTGGAAACCACCAGTCCGCTCTCTGTGTCTATGAGTCTGTTTCAGTTTTGTATTTTGTTAGTGAAGCCGTTTTTCAAGTTAGAAAATGTTTTATAAATAATTCAATAATTAGAAACATGGAGATTATTTTGCTTTGTGACAACCCAGTTAAAGTTTATCAAAATCCTTTGCATCTTGGGAAAAGAATGTTCAGCGCACATTTTATTCCCCTTTTTCATGCTCACTAAGCGCACACCATTGCCACATGTTCTGTTAGGGCCATCCCTGGGCTAGCACGGGGCCGTTGAGGTCCCAGCAAAAGGAGGTGGCTGCCATTCCTTTCGTCCACCTCTAACTGGCTTTGATGCCAGACCCCATTAATTTTTTAAAGGTTATGTGTGGGGTCATTTGAGCCTGCAACAATTGACAGAAGAACAATGATGTTAAAATGCTAATGTTGTCACAATGTCGCAACCCTGTTTAAGGCCAAAATGACAACTGGTAATGGAATATTTGTATGAAAACAATGAAATTTCATACTTAAAACTCGGCTTCAGCAAACTTCAAGGAAGAAAACAAAAGGCTTGGATTTAAATGTGAACCAGCCTCTTATGAAACACCCTTTGGCTGCATGCTTGTCCACGAAGCCTTCAAGACCTCCCGAGTGACTCAGTCTCGTGAGTGCAACTTACCTGTCACTCTCTAGCTGAGGCGGAGCCTCGCAGTTCCCCAGGGACTGCCCCAGCCCAGCGTGGTACACACGCGTCTCATGGGATTCTTCATAGGAAGCTGACGAGCCGCGCGAGAACATCAGACTCTTGACTTCATAAGTATACCTTACTTTCAGCCCCGGCCATCTTCAAGGAGGGCATTCCGTCCACATCGAGGTGTTTGCAACCCTGAATGTGGTGCTTCTGAAAGGTGCCTCGGAGACTTTTGGAGCAATGGGAACAGGCGGCAGCAAGTAAGACCGGTCTCGATGTAATGGCTGCATGGCAGACATCGTTCTGAGGGCTTTCTATATAGTAGCTCATTTAATCCTCGCAATGTTCTTTACGGAGGATATTATTCTTATGTTATATGTATAGATAAGGAAGGTCAAAAAATCTACCGAAAATCACAGCAGCTAGTCAGAGGCAGTACTGAGGTTTCAACCCAAGCAACCTGGCTCCATAGTCTGATTCTAATTATTTCATGACTACTCCAAATGGCTCTTTTGATAGTTGTCTTTGAGTGTGTGCATTTGGAATTAATTTACCTTTTTTAGAAAACATTTTTTGGATTGTAAAAGGAATGTGGTTACGCTATAGACATTTTGGGAAAATTTGGCAAAAGATCCGAGAAGAAGATGACATTTTCCAGGAATCCCAGAGAGCACCACCAGTGACACTGGGAGGGAGGCGTTGTGCTGCTTCACTCTGTCGGAGCAACTGCACCTGCGTACAGCGCTTTCCTCACGAATCTGACAATGTGGGTGTGGGGCGGTTTCCCAAACCCGTGCTCCTTCTGCTCGGTCCTGGTTGCGCCTGCAAATCTGAATTCCGACCTCAGAAGCAGGGAAGCTTTCTCTTTCCCTTCATCCCTCCAAGCAGTTTTGATGGAGACTTCCTCTGAATACCAGTAGCACCAGAGGGTTGGCACCAGGCCACCGGCTGCACTTTAGCCTGTCATCATAATCAAGTTCTTTGAAGCACCTTCTGCACTAATGAAACTCACAGTAGAGTTTCTGTGCCATCTCTGGCCCACTTAGATCTCTCCATTGTGTGTTGTGCGGCTTGGAATGTGGGAGGAACAGCTCTCAGTGAATCCTACCCAAAGAAGTAGAGAGCATAAGGAGATGTGGTAGAGTGTAAAACTGATCATAGGCAGAAGACAGGTCCCATGTGGTTGCCACATTAAGCATGTTTGGCAAAACAGTAACCTGGCTAGCCAAGAGGGACGTGTCTCAAATCTAAGGAATAGGAGCGTGTGGAAGGAGGGTCTCAGGATCGCTAAGGACAAGGAGGTGGGAGTGGTTTGTGTGTGTCTGTGGCGCGGTGGGGGAAGAAGGTGGAAGGGGCTCTGGAGGTATTTAGAACGGCTCCTTACACATTACTGTATGACTTTCACTATTCCTTACTGCTACAGAATTTGATGATACATTGAATAGATTAGAGTGAATGACACATTTCCAAAATGTAGCAAACTTTCTGAATACGGGCCAGACTGAGTGGGGGCTCACTCTTTTTAAAATGTATTCCACACACAAGTGAGTTTTTTCCTCACACAAAGACATGTGGGCCAGAAGTGGCTCTGAAGTCCCCCAGTGGGAGAGAGGACACAAAATTTGAACTCTCCGTTTCAGGAGCATAAATCAGCCCTGTCCACGGAGACTGGACACCTGGATGGAAGAGCGCAGAAGTGAAGATTACTGATCTCGCCAAGAAGTAGGAGGACTTTTGTGAAATAAAACTCTGTCATTCACCACCCAGAATCTTTAAATAAGGGTTTGTTTTATTTCCACAGATTCTTGAACAATCCTTGATGTTTAGTAAAATTTGTTGGTGTAGGGGAGCAAAACTGCCACCCTAAAATATGCTACTTTGGCATATTTATTATTTTAATTAAAGTTACTTAAGAAACAGCCGTGCAAGAAGGACATTCTGACCCTCCTGTATCCTTGTGCAAGGAGGAGATAAGTCTTCCCTGGGAAGGGGCCCTCCCTGCACCAGGAGGTAGAGAGACATCCTTAGCACCAGAGACAGGAAATTCAGGGCTGAGAAAACTGTGTAAACAAACTATCCTTACCTTTGTCACTAATTAGCACCAAAGCCTAAGTTTCTTTGTCTAGTCAGCACTTCACAAATTTGTTTTTTAATCCCTAGCAGAAGCAGGATGCATTAGTTACTCAGGGGCCGATCGAGCCATAACAGTGCTGAGCTGGTGTTCAATGTCGCACAATGAACACTTTCTCCATTCCAGCTGGGTAGGAATCGTGTTAAATGGTAAACAGGTTCCCTACATGTTCAATTGCACCGTGTAGATATGCCGGAGCTAGAGGGCAGGAAATGTGGGTCATATTTGAGTACTGCCGAGCCCCCTGTTGAAATTCTCATACATGCCTGCTGTCTCCAGGCAAAGGAGGTATCAAGTAGGAAGAAGACAGAATTCTGAGATTTTGGGCAGTGCCTGAATAAATTAAAAATTAATGCCAAGTCTCAAGGTTTTGGGTGGCAAGATTCAAAGCTCCTTGGTCAATAAGGCACCAGATTCATGGATCCGGGAGCAACATTCATCTAAGAAGTAGGAATTGAGTACTTCCTGTGTATTAGGCCCTGTATTAACCATTGGAAGAATAAGACAGACAGGATTCTTAGCCTCTGCAGCAACATAGAACAAAACCTCAGGATCATGAGGCCATCTTGAGTCTTGTTTAGAGGTCATGGATGATTTTATAAAAGAGGACACTGAGGCTGAAGGTGTTAAGTGTCTTGTCTAAGAGCTAATCTAATCCATGAGCTGATCAGTGTTAACTCTAAAATCCTGAAGTCACCCTCCAAGATGGAGGCGTAGGTAGACACACTGTGCCTCTTCGCACAACCAAAAGAAGGGCAACAACAAATTTAAAACCAAAACAGTAACCAGAACTGTCAGAAAATCAAACTGTATGGAAGTCCGAGAACCAAGAAATTAAAGAAGAAACATTCATCCAGACTGGGAGGAGGGGTGGGGGCAGGCACCCAGGGCAGAGAGGACTCTCAGCAGGGCACTAGCTGGCAGAGGAGGCTGTCCCACGTTTGCGCGCAGACAAACCAGGAGGAACAACTGGGGAATGAGACAGACCCACAACCCAGGGTTCCAGCGTGAGGAAATAAAGCCTCAAAACCTCTGACTAAAAAATCCTGTGGGGGTTGAGGCGGTAGGAGAAACTCCCAGTCTCACAGGAGAGTCCCTTGGAAAGTGGGGCTAGAGCAGAGTGAGGGAGCGGTATTGTTCCCTCTCTGACCCTCCCCCACAGACAGTGCCACAACACAGCAAAGAGGGTTGCCCCACCCTGGCAAATACCTAAGGCTCAGTCCCTTTACAACATAACAGGTGCACCGAGAAAAAGAAATATGGCCAAAATGAAAGAACAGATCAAAACTCCAGAAAAAGACTAAGCAACGAAGAGATAGCCAACCTATCAGATGCAGAGTTCAAAACACTGGTAATGAGGAGGCTCACAGAAATGGTTGAGTACAGTTGCAAAATGAAGGCTACCCAAAGTGAAATAAAGCAAAATATTCAGGGAACCAACAGTGACAGGAAGGAAACTGAGACTCAAATCAACAGTTTGGAACAAATGGAAGAAATAAACATCCAACTGGAACAGAATGAAGAAATAATTCAAAAAAATGAGGAGAGGCTTAGGAACTTTTGGGAAAACTTCAAATGCTCCAACATCCAAATCATAGTTGTGCCAGAAGGAGAAGAGGGAGAACAAGAAATTGAAAAGTTATTTGAACAAATAATGAAGGAGAACTTCCCCAATCTGGCAAAGGAAATAAACTTCTAGGAAGTCCATGAAGCTCAGAGAGTCCCAAAGAAGTTGGACCCAAAGAGGAACACACCAAGGCACATCACAATTACATTACCCAAAATTAAAAGTAAGGAGAGAATCTTAGAGCAGCAAGAGAAAAGAAGACAATTACCTACAAAGGAGTTCCCATAAGACTGTCAGCTGATTTCTCAAAAGAGACCTTACAGGCAAGAAGGGGCTGGAGAGAAGTATATCAAGTCATGAAAGGCAAGGACCTACATCCAAGAATACTCTATCCAGCAAAGCTATCATTTAGAATGGAAGGGCAGATAAAGTGCTTCCCAGACAAGGTCAAGTTAAAGAAGTTCATCATCATGAAACCCTTATTATATGAAATGTTAAAGGGATTTATCTAAGAAATAGAATAAGATCAAAAACTATGAACAGTAAAATGACAGCAAACTCATAACTATCAACAGCTGAACCTAAAAAACAAAAACTAAGCAAACAACTAGAACAGGAACAGAACCTGAGAGATGGAGATCACTTGGAGGGTTTTCAGTGGGGAGGCGGAGGGGAAGACTGGAGGGGCAAAGGTACAGGGAGGGAAAGAGAAGCATAACTGGTAGGCATAAAACAGATGGGGAGAGATTAAGAATAGTATAGGAAACAGAGAAGCCAAAGAACTTGTATGTACAACCCATGGACATGAACTAAGGTGGGGGATGCTTGAGGGCAGGGGCTGCAGGGCAGAGGGGTGATAAAAGGGAGAAAAAAATTGGGCAAAGTGTAATGGCGTGGTCACTAAAATATACTTAAAAAAGGAAACAATAAAAGTCCTTTGAAATACATATCATCACCTAGAGCTCGGAAACAGAGACCGAGATGTGCTGAAGACGTTTGCGTCCGGCTTCTGCCCAGTGTGGAGGCTGTGAGAGTGGTGGGTGGGGACAGAACCTGGAGGGAGACGTCAGGAGTGAGAAGAGACCTCAAAGTAACACCCATGTTTCAGATTCTCCAGAGTCCAGCGGCCTGGGATGCGCTGGAGGGTTGGTGGAGGCCTGGAGCACTCAGGCGCAAAGGGGCGCGGAGCGCTGGGGAGGCTGTGTTCAGTCCCATCAGGCAAGGGGGGAGCCCTGACGGATTCTGCAGAGCCCTTCCTCTGTGCCAGGCACACTTCCAGCCAGAATTTCGGTGTGTTTTTCATGCAGAATCACAAGCTGTCTGGGCTCTGGGCTCTCGGATCACAGCCTGACTTCAGATCCTGCCTGAGGAGGTGTGACTCTGATGTCTTCACATTTTTGCACTTCAGTTTCCTTGCCTGTAAATAGGATCCTTTAGCACCTCCCTCATAGGGTTGCTTAAGGATTAAATTAGATCATTAAATGCATTAGACAATGTATATAAACGCCATGACTATACATGTTCCCAGGGAGGTGGCCCCTTCCCTCCTTCCTGATTCAGCACATGAGACCTCGGATGTCCACAACAAGAGGAGCTTCCAGACACGCTGGTGGATGCTAGGTCCGTGTGGAAGAAGCAGGGAGAGTGCGGCCACTCTTACCCTACACTTGAGAGAGAGCTCGAGGGAGCTGGGCCTGCCCGAGCACAGCATCGAGGCAGATCCTTGCTGTTCCATAATGTTTGCTGCGGCCACTGCAAGTGCACAGAGAGGACCTGGTCACTGTGCACAAGGGGCATTGGGTGCGTGGAGGTGCCAGAGTGGGAGGTAGAGACGCAAGAAGGTGGAGTCCGCTGTGCTGGGAGGAGGGACCCCATTCCGCTTCTCCCAGCATCTGCGGGGCATGTTACAGCCCTGGGCCAGGGCAGGCTTGGGCCAGACAGCTGGCCTGGCCAGTGTCTCTCGTGGAGGGAATGGAAGACAGGGGCTCTGTTCTCAGCCCCTTCTCACTCTGGGCCCACTCAGCAGTCCTCACGCTGAGCACTGAGGGTGCAAGACGAAAAAGCACGAGGCCTCCCACGGTCTGCACCTGGTAGGCAGGTAGACAGATGTGGGCAGAGCCCACGGACGATGCACCAGGGACAGATCACAGGACGGGAAGCCCCGGGAGCCCAGCAATGGGCAGAACTGGGAAGACAAGGATCTTGCCCACAGAGTGAACTTTCTTTCCCTAGCATGTTGCTAGTCGTTCTGGTTAGGACCCTTCAGAGGGGGATGAACAAACGCCTGGAGAACAGTCCTTAAGCATTAAGCCCTCAGGGCAATGAGGTTCTGACCTGAATCAAGTATGTCGAGGCCTCAGGTGTGTTTCAGCTCCAAGCCAAGAAAAGCAGCAAAACCAGACAGGTGATGCCACAGCTTCCTCAGG
The DNA here is from genome assembly GCA_004026765.1 of Micronycteris hirsuta. Taxonomy (NCBI): domain Eukaryota; kingdom Metazoa; phylum Chordata; class Mammalia; order Chiroptera; family Phyllostomidae; genus Micronycteris; species Micronycteris hirsuta. The sequence goes on along the minus strand of PVJI01000297.1, from coordinate 287,449 downwards.
GCCCCTGTGCCCAGCTCTCTCTATGGAGAATGTAGCACCTCCCCCACCCTCCCCCACCCCCCAGGTGCATTTTCCTTGCCTCTCGCTCCAAGGGCCCTCTTTTGCCTCGGCAACTTGTTTCCTGAGCCCGTTTCTTCTACCAATCACTTCCACCTCTGATTTTCTGAATGAACTTCTATAGTTTGAGTCTCGGCTCTGAATCTTTTCTTGGCCAGACCTCAGATACCGAGGTTGCTGAACCGAGGCGGAGTCTGACTCCAGCAGTCTAACACATGCAGCCTGGAGGGCCCCAGCGTCCCCAAGTGCTGTGACAGAGGCAGGTGCATGAGGCCTTTAGGGGATGAATCAGCCTTGCGTTGGGGACAGCTGCGTGAGGCCTCAGGGTGGGCTTGTCATTAGACTGGGCCATGAGGGATACGTAGGAGTTTGCCGAGTGGAGAATGGGGTGAAGGTAGGTGTGTAAGTTTGGTATGACTGCTTCTGGTCACACATATGCTGGGGGGGGGGTGCTATGGGAGGGTCAGAAGGACTGGAGGGGCGCTCCCTCCCTTCTCCCTCTCCCTCCGTTCCCAAAGCTTCTAGGGAACAAAGATCACTGCAATGACTGGGAGGTCAAGATCCTGGGACTCGGTATCTGGTTTGTGGAACCCTCCCTTCGTTTTGCACCAGGAGGGACTGAGGCCCGCCTGCCAGACAGGCTATGAAGCGTCATAGCTTCTGAAAGCCGTCTCGGAAAACTGCCTAGAATGCCAGCATTATCGTCCACGTCCAGAGGGACGCAAACGGGAGCAACCCCCGGTTCTTCTTGCAATGCTCCAGAAAGGCACCTCTAGGCTCCGAGGACCTCGCACTTGCTCCGAGCCTGTCACTGTTCCGACGTGTCCCACTGTCAGGGTGGGTGGGATGGTGCAGAGCGAGTGGCGATGATCAGCGTTTTATGCCACAGATGTATTCCAGAAAGTTGTATGTCAATCTGTGTTTTGCACATTCAATAGAATCTTTAAAAGATTAGAAGGACTTGTCATTTAATGGAGTTCCAACCTGCCTCTTTTTATCAAGTGAAGGGTCCTTTTGTAATGCAAATCACGTCTTTCTATGCTGAGCAGAGATTCTGTCTTGGCTTTCTTTAAAGGAAACACATCTATGGGGCAAACGTGGGGCTTACAAGAGGCATTTGAATTGCAGGCTGGCGTCCACGCCGCCTTTGTTGGAGCCACTTGCTTTGGTAGCCTTTATTTATGCGGCTCAAGTACTGTTTTGGCCAGTAGAGGGCCCTCCAGATACGGAAAGACCCAAGAATTCCGGACTGTGTTCCCGGGGCCCAGACCTCAGATCACACCCAGATTTTTCAGTACACAGCATTTCTTGTAAATCGGATTTAACTGAGGAGGGTAGCCGTAGCATTGATGTTTCTTGTATTTAGGAACTTAAGCATAAAAGAGGCCTCTATTTAAAAGAGCAGCTTTTGGATTACAGTCTATTTGGAGCTGGAAAGGAGGTGCTAATCTTGTGTGTGGAGAGTGATCTGGCAGAATTCAACACAGCTTAGAAAAGGGCAGCTTTGAACAAAAGTTATTCCTCCGTGTGAATAGAAACACACCACGATGCATGGCGTGAAGTGGGGCAATAGAATTTATTTTTATAACGAGGAAAAGAGGTTTAGGTAGGACAGGAAAAATTGCTTGGTAGGTTGGGATCTGACACCTAGTAAAACACAGAATCGCTATTGTTTATGTTCATGACACATTTTTATATTCTCCTGGAGTTTTTCTACCCTATGGTTGGAGTCTAGGTCAGAGATTTTTATTTCACGGAATGTTGAAAAACACCTTAGATTCTGTGCTCAGAGATGTCAGTACAGCATAAAAAATTTCATATCCGGTCCCCAATGTATCAAAGCACAAACCTGTTGCAAAACCAGGTAAAAAATGAGAAAAAGTGTCAAGGAACTCGTTCAGAAAAGAAATATAGGTCAGTGAGCAGATTTCTTCAGTTTATAAAACAAAGAAAATTCACCGAAACTCTCCACGGATATCAGCATTAAACCGGTCTAAAATAAAGTCTCAGGTTCTAACCTTTCAAGGCCTGGAACAAAAACTAGAGTTGATGGTATTGATTTACATGGCTGCCCTGAACCAGTGATTTTCCCACACCAGCACTGGGCAGCTGCGGGGACCCGGGGCTAGTAGCCGCTTTGGAGATTAGTTTGGGCCCTAACAGTGCAACAACTTGGGTCCTATGAAAACACGCAGCCCCTGGGCACACGGCTGGTGCAGGCACGGTCTGAGAGGACCGAGCTTGTTCTCATGACTCTATTTGTCTCGCTCTGAAATGGGAACAAATCACCCACTGATGCATCCTCTACAGTTCTCGGACCCATGCAGAGGGCAGCTCCTTCTACACTGATTTGGAGGTGAAACAGGAGAATGAGTGGCTTAGGCACCAACAGAGAAACTCGGTTTCCCTTTGAACTTGGGAGTTACAGGTAGAGTGGGCAGACAGACTGACTCGGGACTGTATTAGCAGACTTTGCTTTCCTGGACCCTTGGAAGTGGGCAGTGGAGAGCTGAGGGTGAGTCAGCAGATGAGTGTAAAGGGTCCAGGGGACCTGAACTTGAGACCTACAGGGCTGGACCTTTTTATTTCTCCAAAGTTCTTTCTCTTTCACATTGACCCCCGTGTACTGCTGGGTGGCAGGGAGCACTGTTTATGTGGCTGTAGCTGGGCATTTGGCTTCTGGCCCAGAGATGGAGCCTGGGCGTCAGGTCTAGAACCCACCCACAGGTCCGACTGTAGGCAGTAGGACACAATCTGGGTGGTCCCCTTTAGCAGTGATATCTTCTCAAAATGAAGTTCTCTAGGAGGTGCATAGAAGCATGTAATTTTAAGGCTGGGGGAATGGAGGTCAAGGCTAACGAAGGTTGACATAAATCAGTTACTCAGGGAATTAGGCTATATGAGGGGCAATCAGGAGACTCAGACTGCCCGGAGTGGCCCTCAGATGCTGACAAGAAGTCAGATCGGGTCTGGAGCCCTCTCCTGCCTCTGTACTCACAGCTGGCATAGTTTTGAACACTCACCTGACATGAAGCGTGCATTTCCCTCTGACATATGTCTATTGTTTTTTTAACAAATAGTCGTGTTGAGTGAGTGCTGGACACCTAGCAGGCAGGCAGTAAATATTTGCAGAATATTGAAGAGTGGCGTGGCTTGGCTTGGCTGTCGGTGGGGCTCCGATTCAGAACCCCACCCCAGCGCCCGGTTCACGCGAGGCGGGGTGGATTTCGCATGAAAGGGCTGGTCAAGCCCGGCTTGACCAGAATGGTCTCCGGGAACACTGGAGCATTCTCAGACGCGCCGAGTAAAAGCCGCCTTAGCAGGCGAGAACAGCTGGGGGAGGGCAGCTGGGAGTTTTCCGGGAGGCCGTGCGCTTCCTTTGTTCTGGTAGATTTCAGCCAGAAGGAACAGCGCATTTTACTGTCTGCAAACCACCAATGAGCTGCTCCCCTCCCCCTTCACCTCCTTCCTTCACAACCTGGGCATTCATTTGCTGCCTGTCTCCCCTCCTCCTTTGCCCCAGAGCATTCCCCAGGGACAGAGGTCTGTGTGGTGAGCACTCCCAAACGGGGCAAACTTGCACAGTCTCCGGGGCAAAACCAGGGCTGTCCTCCCAGGAGGGTGACCGCCGGGGCGGAGACCCCCACCTGTGGCTCTCCCCCGCACCGGGGCGCGTGGCAACCTGCATTGTGCTCGAGATGCACCCGTGCCCGCACCAGCCCCAGCAGATGGCGGTGGAGAGCGCGGCCAGCCAACTCCCCCGCCCGCTCTACCGCCAGAGCCGTGCTGGGCTAAAGCGAAAACAGATGTTTTCATCATTTCTGGATCTGGCATGTGACTTGCAGTTCAGCAGTGTGCAGACAGAACCCAGAGTTGTGCATTTCCTCCATCCCCTGCAAAATACAAATGCTTGCTTAAACGAGCCTTCCTCCTCGGTGAACCCGACCCACCATGCGTGTAGTCCCAGGGACACGCTTAATGGAGCTCCCGCGCAGCTGCCTTTGTAGCCAGCCACAGCTCTATAATTGGGACGTTAGTGTTTTTTTTTGTTTTGTTTTGTTTTGTTTTAAGAACAGCCGGGGCAGCCAGACGAGCTATCTTTACACCAAGTGATGGGGAGAGGCGCTGGGTTTTTAAAATAGCCCTGGTCTGGCCGGCTGGGGAAGGCGCTGCGTGGGAGCCAGTGTGTCCTCAACACAACGGGAAGGCCGGGAGGCGCACCCTGCTCGCGGCGCCCACGGCAGGTGGCAGCATTGGCCGGGGATGGCTTCTGCCTCTGGCCAGCCCCAAAGCAGGGCCCTTTTACTTTCGGTGGCCTCAAAATTATTAGTTCCAGATGCATTCTTGCAATTGCAATATTTGGTTTAACCCGATCTGCCCGATTGCGTCAGCCCACGTCCAGATACCGCCGTCTGCAGTCTGCCCAGACATCAGAGGCATGCTTCAGGGGTGTCAACATTCTTTCCTCTTTTGAAAGAATTTTTTAAAAAAGGGAGATTGATTTATCCCCTAAACTAAAGAAAGGTGAACCAGCATGGGGATGGGGTGCTGGAGAGGGAGCCCGCGGGGAAGTTCAGGGAGGCCGTAACAATAGAACTTTGTGCGCTGGAACCTGCTAAGAGTGAAGCGGGATTTATTTGTTGAACTGGAAAGGGACCTCTGGGCTCTTTGAAGGTCAGAGCAAATAAGCAAACCTGGTGGGCACTAGGTTTTGTGAGAGAGGAGCCCTCCCTTTGAGTCACGTAGCTGCTGTTGTCAGATGCAGGGCCCAAGCTGTGTGCAGGGGTCTGGGCCTGGCTTTGCACTTGGCCTGGCTGCTCGGGATGCGGGCTGGGGGAGGGGCCTATTTTAACTCTCAGCTTTGAGGGGCATCTCGAGTCTGTGCTCCGGGTGCAGACTGGGCTTCCTGGGGACGCCAGCTGAAGGCCCTGGGGGGCCCACTTAGCAGATGGAGCCCTCTCGAAGCCGTCTGGCACGTGGACCTGCTGGGGTCCTTGGGGGGCCTGTGAACAGAGGAGCAAACTGTGAGAAGTCAGCCCAGGGACCCTGCTCCAGTCACCGCACAGAAAGGGCGTGTCTAGTTTCCCTTCGTTGGGATGGAGCGCTCTGGCAGCTGGAGGCAGCCACTGTCATGCAGTACCCCCACCCCCACCGCACCCCACTTTCACGTTTGTGCTCAAATTCTTCAAGCGCCTTCCTCAAGGCTGTAGAGAGATCTTTGCTGGCCCACGGGAGGCAGACTGGCTGTTTTCCCTGCAGGTCTCTGGCTTGACATGGCACTGATCGAAAGCCAGCGCCCACCTGGCAGGGGCTTTAAGTCCTGTGTGTGGGGAGCTAGTGGCTGGTGCTGGAGGCAGGCAGGTGGCTGATCAACTGTCTGTCAGAGGCGGCTGAGAAAGCTCTCCTGTCCTGCCTACTCCCGGGGCCACACCACTACCTGGATCGGACTGAGGACAGGTGACAGGACCTCCATGCAGCCAGCGAACACCTCCAGAACAATTAAGGATCCAAGCTTCCTGTTATGTTCCTTTCAGCTCGAAAAATACAATTTTCCTCAGCCATGCGGCTTGCTGGGGAAATGCCGACTGTGTACAGAGCAGCATTGATCCCAAGGACTGCTCAGCTTGGGGAAATAATCACGTCAGGCCGACGAGTGGGCACAGGCCTTACCATGGTCTTTGAACACTAAGAATCCCAGTGTTCCTTTCTACGGCCGCCCTGACATTATTCCCTTCTGAGAACCAGCTTTGGAGGTGATAGCCTCAATAATACAGTCCTGAGTGTGTTCAGCCCTGAGTGTGTGAGAACCACACGGACCCCACCCCAGAGCCGCTGAAATCAGAATGGAAATGGGGTGATGGGTTGTCATAATAATTTTAGACCACTGTTTCCCCAGTCCCATCAGATGATTGTGAGGTGGTCACTGTGGTTCCATCCCAACTTCCCTCGTTTTACAGATGACATTCCTAAGTGTTTAGGGGTTCGGCCAAGGCCAGACAAGTTCAACTATAAAACCTCTGGCTCCTCAGTGACAACTGAGGCTTTTCCTCAGCCCTTAAACCATCGGTGGCTGAGCCAGGCACCTCTTCGACTCCCATCACTTTTCTCTGCATGCCACAACTCTCCAAAGCAAACCTGCGCTGCTGCTTTGCCTACAGGAAGTTTGGAAAGAACAAAAGTTTCCTGAGGAATTTTCAGTTTTGCGGGGTTAAATAATGTTTATAGCAGCGCCATTTGCAATAACCAAGGCTGGAAACAGCCTAAGTGCCCATCAGTAAATGAGTGGATCAAAAAACTGTGGCACATTCACACAACGGAATTCTGCGCAGCAGAAACAAAGAATGAGCTCCTTTTGCAACAGCATGGCTGGAACTGGAGAATATTATGCTAAGTGAAGTTCCTTTATAACTGCCCCCCCACCTGAGGATATGTTTATTGATTTTATATAGAGAGGAAGGGGGTGGGGGAGAGAGAGAGAGAGAAACAGAGAGAGACATCAATGTGAGTGAGAAACACTGAGCTGTTGCCTCCCATATGTACCCTGACTGGGGGTCAGACCTGCAACCTTCTGGTGTACGGCCAGGGCTTAAATAAATTCTTACACTCAGACAGTTAGAAATGAGTATCACTTTTCACCCTGATTTCTTTCTCATTTATCACTTTTATTTCCAAAAAAGATGTGCACTTTGTAAATGGTCATCGTGGCGCTAACTGTTCTGCGATGATCTGTTTTCACGGATGAGGGAGTGAGCCGTAGACAAGTTCAGAGACAAGGGCAGCAGCACAGGGAGCATGAAGGCATCTACCTCCCGCCTGGTGAGCTCGGGGCCTTTAGTCTCGCCACCCTTTGCTGTGACTGCTTAGGTGCCCCACTGGGGCAACAAGCACCTTCCAAACTGGCTCCTCTGCACGGGCAAGGAAGAGTCACTGGCTCATTCTTGTGAGATCGGGTGTCTGAGAATAGGTTTGTCCAGAGCACGTTAAGATCTTTGATACTTAAAGCTTGAGTCACTGGGAACAGGAAAGACAAAGAGCCCAGGCACTGCTGCGGAGGCTAGGTAAAACTGACAGGAAGCCGGGCAGGGGGTCAGGAGCAAAGGTTCCCTGTGCGACCCTGAAGGAGCCATTGTAGCTTTGGGCCTGAGTTCTCTGCCCTGAAAAGCCAGGGAGGTGGACATGGTTTCTGAGACCTCTTCTAGCTCTGACCCTCCTACCTTCAGCCGAATGGGAGGGACCAGATTATCTTCTCTCTCAAAGTCACTCTTGAGCCATTTCCCAGTGGCCTAAGGACTAGCTCGTGACTGTAAAGTGGTGCCTGGAGATGAGCATCTCCAGGAAGACAGTGTGACTCGGCCCTCTACTCAGTGCCTGGCGATTCCACAAAGGACAGTTGCTGTCAGTCCCTCTGGCAGAATTCGGTGTCTTGTTGGAGGAAGTGCCCAGGGTTCTTTTGTCCATTCACCCACCTGTTTCCTCCATTATTAAACATTAAGTACCTACTAAGTTCTAAAAATTAGTAAGAAATTCTCATGCCCAGAGAAAAATCTTCCAGATTCAAAGACACTAAAGAAGCCTTATAACTAAATGCTTGTGTGAGCTTTGATAGGATCCTATGTCCAGGGGGAAAAACTATAAGATGTATTTCTGGGACAACGGGGAAACTCTGAATGTAGACTACACAAAACCATAGCAGTACTGTGGGTTTATAGGACGAGGTCCTTGTCATCAGGCACACGCTGATGTATTTAGGAACGAGTGCCATGATGTTTGCAATGTGTCTTTAAATGGCTGAGGAAAACGAAAATGGCAGCGTGCCAGAGTGTTAGCAATTGGTGGATCAAGGCTGGCGTGTTTTGGGTGTTCATTGACTAGTAATTCAACTTTTCTGTAGATGAAAAATTTTCAAAATAAAAAAGCAAGACAAAAAGAAGTTCTCCTGTCCTTGGTGAGCTGACCATTCCCTTAGGGGTTACCCATGGCAGAAGGACCTGTGGGCCACTATGGGAGGAAATGGGTGGCCCGTGAGTGGGTAAGCGGTCATCTTGGGGAGCCCAGAATAAAGAATGGCCCGTTTCCCCCAGGGCGTGGGTGGCAGAGGGCAGTCTTCCCAGAGGGCACAGTCTTTGAGTGAGGGAGGCAAGGAAGGTGTGTGTGCTTTCCATGGGAAGGAGCCAGGTGGGGGTTTCAGGCTGAGGGGACAGCAGGAGTACAGTTACGGAGCCTGAAGTTGTTTGGAGACAAAGATCGGCCCACCGTGACTGGAAGGTAGGAGGCGTATGAAGGGGTACCTTGGGAGTTAAGTATTAATTTTCTGATGGGGGGCCTTGAATGTCACAGAAAAAAAAATCAAACTGATCTTTCAAGAAGAGAGAAACCAAACATGTAATTCATTCTGCATGCACAACTGTTTGCTGTATAACTGTCAACACTCAGTTGTCTAATTAGTGAATTTTTTACGGCCAACTCCTACTGATTCCTCAGAACCAGCGTACATGACTCCTCCCTAAAGGTTCCCCGACTTCTGCAGATAGAATGACTCACTCCGGCCTCTTCCGTCCCTGTTACTGAAACTCACACTCATCCCCCAAGTGGTGCGGAGCATGTAAGGCCAACTTTGACAATAGCCGGTCTGACAACTTTCTCCAGATTTAACTCACCCGCTCCTTATGCTTATCCTTTCTGTACTTCCCCTGGCTCCACAACAAGCTTTTCATTCTTGCCTCAGGCTCTGCTCTTCAGGGCGACCAACCAGTGCTCTCAGGGTTCCTTGGTTTCTTCAAGTTAGCTGGTTTGCTGGCTGCGTGGGTCAGGGCTGAGGAGAGCGGCCTGGCTGCTGCCCAGCTATGCCAGGGCCTGCCTCAGCGGATGAGGGTCAGAGTGCTTCACCAATGCAGGAGACAAAAGCGTTCCATGTTCTCAGAACAGATCTGCGTGTTTTTACTGTGTATAGTCCTGGCCGTGTACACGGTGGGTGTGCTCTTTGTCCATTTCCCCTACTAAATGTCTTAGTTAGCTTAGAATCTCCAGGACTTAGCACACTGCCTGGTACTTAGTAAATGCTCAATAAATGTTTATGGAAGGAATGAGTAGGTAAATGAATAGGCAGAAAGGGGAGTATCTTTTCATTGGCATCCATTTGGATTTCTGCCCCTTATTATTTGAGTGTGTAACTGAGAACTATTCGTGTAGAAGCAAATACACAGAAAGTCTACCTGACTGAAATGTCATCTCTGCGTTTATTTGCATCAGTGTCAGTGTTAAGTACTGCTCCTTAAAATAGTGAGAGTCTCTAGTGATGTTTCTCTGGGAAGGTGTTTTTTTTTTTTTTTTAAATGCATGTAAGAGATCAACCGTGCCTTTGAAATCACAGTGGGATTTCAACTGTATCAACATGTAGAGCCAGCTTGGGAAAGGAGTTGACTCATGAACCATATTAATCAGACTTTGCTCCTACATTTGGCCCTTCTCATTAGCAGATCCAGCAAATACGCAGCAAACACTAAATCAAAATTCAGCTAGAGTAGGACATCCAGTGTGCATGGGAAACACAGTGTCCCCAGTCTCTGGGGCATGGTCATGTCATCTCTGTCTCGCTCCCAGGACATTGTATGCAGGGAGTCACAGGAGCCAGTGTCAGAGCACAGAGCAGCTTCCACGAGGATCCCAGGCCAGGAGCCATGGGGTCTGTTCTGATCACTAAGTAACCGCCCTTGGTCCATGTAACAGATGGTGGGTAATTGTGTTGGCTCGTGTGTTTGGTCCTGGCCGTATTCTCCCCACCCACCTCCTGTGAAGGACGGGAAATGAGTCTCCAGTCGCTTTCATAATTTAGGACCAAGCTGACCATGTTTGTGGAATTCTTGTAGAAAATAGAAGCTTCGTGATAAATCAAATGGCAGCTTAAATCCCACACAGGACAACTTGAAGTGGCTCTGGTGACTGATGCTACAGCCCACAAAGGGACACCTGGAAACCTACTTCAGCGCAGGCACTTGACCTGAGCTGGAGTTGGAGAAGGCTTCCCACCGCTTACTTCCACCTCTTCAACTTTAATGAAATGCAGTGGTTATTTATGGAGCAAGTCTCGTGAATAAGACGCTGCCCCAGGCGCTTCGGGTACACAATATTACACATTAGACACTGACCTGCTCTTCAAGTGTCTCTAGCTCTAGATCCCATTTCTCCCCAGCTTTTTGCAGGAGCACAGAATTGACTTCATCCTCAGATTCTATGAGATAAACTGGTACAGAGCCGGGAGATCCCAAGAAGAAAAAGGCATAGGCGAAGCTTGAGAGATCATATTCAGTTCAGTGTCTCAAATGAAAGTTGTTATGCGAAAAGTGATCTGGTGTAAACACAATTTCCCAGGACCCATTCCTTTATACATATTGTCCCCAGTTCTCTGGCTTTAGAAATAGCCAATCTTCCGCCTGCCAGTCAAAGGAAAGGTGATAAGAAGGTTCTAAATGGCATGCTTTCATTTTTTGGGACATTTCTCTTTCCTCGACTTTGGTGCCAAGTGTTTGTAGCCTTGAGAACAGAGAGCTGGAACTGTGGGCACTGGGTAAAGACTTATTAAAAGAGACCAACAGCAGGATTTTGAAAGTAGGTATAAAGGAAAATGCTAAGTAAGCTTTGTCCGTGGGAACTCAGGCCCCCCGGGATGAGACGGAGTGATAAGTTTGAAATTGATTTTGCTCAGATTTCCCATAGTCCTTTTCTGCAAGGGCCCTTTCTTGACTTGCTGTGACTGCAGAAGGTTCCGTGTTCTCTGCCATAATGAAGGGGAACCTCGCAAGCACTGCTTCCCATTGTCTATCCCGCCATCCGTTGCTAGCGGTAAGGGGGCCGGCCCATCTTCAAAGATTGATTGCATCGTGGATTGCCGATCATAGCAAGTTATTTGACTCTTTTGAACATTAGGAATGTCCACATTATTTTGTAGCATTTCAGTAAAGAATGAGTGAAACATGTTTAACAATCCCTGGCACTTGGTAGATACTAACACAAGTTCCCTCTCTCCTCCTTACTTTAAATCTGAATTTCCACACTGCAAAATGCAGATAGAATAACAGCTCTTTCACTGGAAGGTTTTAGGAATTGAGACCTAAGACAATGCATGTTTATGTGTTACGTGAGCTCTTAGCTGCTGCAGTGATGACAGCCATTATTACACAGGCACCATCAGAGGGCTTGCAGTGACACCAGAAGGCCATGGCACATGCCTGTTAAACACTCCCAATGCAGCCTAAGATCTCCAGTGCCCCACGCCCTCCGTCAGGACCCCAGTGCCCTGTGCCCTCTCTCAGGACGCCAGTGCCTCATGCCCTCTGTAAGTGCCCCTGTGCTCTCCATAAGCACCCCAATGCTCCATTGTACCCCCTATTCCCCAGTGCCCTCTGTGAGTACCCTAATGCTCTGATGCACCCCACTAATACCCCAGTGCCCAGAGTCTTCTGTAAGTTACCCCAACACTGTGGCACACTCTAAGTCAGGGGTGTCAAACTCATTTTCACTGGGGCCACATCGGCCTTGCAGTGACCTTCAAAGGGCCGAATGTAATTTCAACTCCTTAACAGTTAAGGGGCAGTTACATTTACACAGACCTAAAATTACATTCGGCCCTTTGAAGGCCACCGTGAGGCCGATGTGGCCCCCCGTGAAAATGAGTTTGACACCCCTGCTCTAAGTTGTTCGATCCATATCGCTTCTTCCAACAGGAAAATCAGGCGATGAAGGAGCCTGCCAGGCATCGTTCGATGATGTGATGGTTTTTGAACAGTGCCAACCACCGTTCCTGCCGCCTTGGCCACACTTGGGCCTGGCACTTGGGTATTGCTTCCCTGCTCTTCACCGCCCAACCTGGCCTCACTGGCCCCTGTGAGATCAGAGCCCCCCGTTCTAGCCAGGTGGGGTGGTCTCACTTTTCAACAAGCCTACATTGTCCTGTTCCACCCCTGCCTTGTTACTAATGCTGGGCCTTCAGCTAGAACTGGCTTCTTTCTGTCCGTGCCATTTACTGAGCTCTTGATGCATTTTCTCCGTATGCTTTCCCTAAATCTTTGTGTTCTCTGTGATAACCAGTATAAGGACAGCACATGTTATGTGTTCAATAAATATTGGGTGAATGGTTAATTTTTTCATATTATATTCAAAAAGACTTAATGACAAGATTAGCTGTATGAGGCACTGTGCCATGTGCCCTACTGAGGTAATTACAGGAAGGATTCCTGTCCCTAAGTAGCTTAGCATCAAAAATGGTTAAACAGATCTAAGTGCTCATTTACAGCAGCAGCCAATGACCTGGGTTCTTAACCTGGAAGCTGTTGACCACCCCTCCCCTGGTAAGCCCCTGAATTATATGGAAGTGGGTGACCATGGGAAATTCAGGGTCCACAACCACTAGGAGGGTTCAAGCAGTAGTGGTGAGAAGCAGGAGCTTCTGGGTTTTGTTCTGGATTTGTTGATAGACTGGATGAAGAACATGGGAGTAGGGGCAGAGGCAAAGCTAACTCTTGCGTTTCCCATTTGAGCAATGGGAGGCTGTCCTGCCATGGGCTGAGAGTGACGGTGGGGTGGTGGAGCTAGAAGGGGCCTCGGGAAGAGGGAACATCAGTGGGTAAGCAATAGGTAAGCGTGAGATGTCTGGTGGGCATCCAAGCACAGATGCCAGTGAGCAGTTGTGTATATGAAGGAGAGCCCAGGGGAGAAACTGATGCTGCAAATATAAATTTGGGTATCATCAGTGTATAAATGGTATTAATGAACTATAGAAATGATCCCTGACAATGTAGTCTTGTGTAAATGGTACTAAAACCACCAAGTTAAACATCAAGCAGGGGAAGAGAGGTCCAGGGAAGGAGTCTGGAACTTTCTGAAATGTAGATAAATGGAAGATGAGGATCAAACAATGGAGACTGAAGAGGAGGGGCCACCAATTTAGGAGCACTACGAGGCGTGCCCAGAGAAGACGGTGTTCAGAGAAAATCAATGGGCGGCCATGTAAAGCTTCTCTCCCAGAAATTTTATCACTGTAATGCACTTATTTACTTGTCTGTTTCTGTGACTAGACTGGACTTCTGGAGTGTAGGAATCATATCTTTTTAATTTTAGAATCAACGGGGCACAGCACAAAGTCAGGCACATAATCAATATTTGCTCACTGTCTAATGAGTGGGGAAAAAATCTCAGAAACTAAGCAGGAGAATCCAGTGCCCCCAAGGCAGAGACTTCTAAGGCGGAGGTTTCCCTGCCTCTCCCTTGCTTTGGGGAGGTGCGGGGCGGGTGTGGTGCAGTCTGTCCCCATACAGTAAGAGGCAAGAAAACCGTGTCACTGTGTCAAAGAGCTGGAGCCTCGGTAGGACCCTGAACCAACAATGTCACTTGGGCACGAGAGCACTTGGCTGGGGAGCAACTGCACTTCCACCTGTACCATCTGCTTAGCTAATTCCCTGCCCACTGCTCCAGTGTCACTTACCTCTTAATTACTGGCCGGCACTCCAACCTGGCTCAGGAGACCAGCTTTGCTTTCCTGTTGCATTTTAAGCAGTGACCTGGTGAGACCACTTTTCCTGGCTGAGGTTGCTTTGGGTCGCCTTCAGCCAACTGTCCTCTGACACATCCTGAACTTGCACATTTAGGGTTCAGAGCGGTCTGATGTCCTGGTGGCTCTGGTAGCTCTGAGCTGCACCTGTCTACTCAGGGGCAATGCCCCGCAGGACAAACTGGCATTTAGAGGTTCTGGGAGTATCTGGCACAGGATAAAAGAAGTTGAGAGGGCAGCTGAGTGACGTCTGAGACGGGTGACATATACTACCGTCAGTGGACTGTCCAAGTCGGGATGACGGTGGCACTGAGTCCAGGATGCTCTCTATAAAGTTCTGCCATCTGGGAAAGGAGTGGAGTTCAGTGTGTACCCAGATGATGTCCATTCTGGACTCTCCTGCCTCCAAAGAAGTTCAGCTTTTTTTTTTCCAAGCGGAAGAAAAGTACAGACAGATGAGTTACCCAGTAGGTGTGTCTAGAACTTGAACCTGGCTCTTCAGATTCCCACCACAGGCAGCGGTTCTTTGAGGGCTGGAAGAATCACACGTGCTTCCTGGTCCACTCTTCGGAGAGGAAGATGGCAGAAAACTGCCTTGTTACAGAGGCTCAGCTAGATTTCTGCCGACTTGGTGTATATCAGAATCTTTAGAGTTAGCAAAGGGGGGGAAAAAAAGGAGTACTTCTCAGAAGTACATTTGTTTTGCATTCATGTTTAGAAGATGAATTTTTATGTTATAAATCACTTAGCAAAAGCCCTAACAAAATCTTGACTAATGAGGTATGGGTTAAAAAAATGTCGACAAATAGTTTTATCTCGTTTGTCCTCTATTTCAAGATGACAAACTATGCTCTGGAGCTGGGGCAGCCACTGCAAGCGCAGCCATCACCCCTGTACCCCAACAGGGGATAGAGTCAGAAGTAACTCTGGGGGAACTGGGCATTGTGGGGGCTCTTGCTACCAAACCACAGTCTCTAATGGAGGGGGTTCTGGCGAACCCCTGCACGAGGCTGAAGGGTCATTAACCACCAGGGTCTGTGCTGTGCTGGGCCCTCTGACCAGCTGAGAAAACACATAGAGGGTGTGAGTTCTAGATGAGGGGTCACAGTAAAATGTTTGAAGTTGGGTTGAGCAACATTAAACTCTTAGACATGTTTATAAAAAAGAATATTTTCGATATTATTCATTCAACATTTGAATACTAAATACCTCCTATGTGCTACATTTCCCATATCAGGTGTTAAAAAGATGGGGTGGAGAGTTCCAGCCAAGATGGAGGTGTAGGTAAACCTTCTCTCCCTCGCACAACCAAAAGGAGGATAATGGACAAATCTCAAATCAATAAACAACTAGAAGTGCCAGGAAATCAAACTGCATGGAACTCCAACAATGAAGGAATTAAGGAAACATTCACCAGGCCGGTAGGAAGGAGACAGGCAGCCGGGGGGCAGAGGAGACCCTCGGCAAGGAGGCGGGGCTGGCTGAACCGGAAACTGACTCAAAGCCAGCTGTAAACTATGGCGGGGTTGCCACGGTGGGAGAAACTCCCAGCCTTCCACCAGAGTTCATTGGAAAGTGGGACTAGAGCAGAGCAAGTGAGCTGCCTTGTTCCCTCTCTGACCCTTCCCCACAGACAATTTACAATGCAGCAAAGGGGGTTGCCCTGCCCTGGTGAATCCCTAAAGTCCCACCCCCTTACAACATAACAGGTGTCCTGAGACAAAGAAATATGGCCAAATGAAAGAGCAGATCAAAGCTCCAGAGAAAGAGCAAAGAGATAAGGAGATAGCCAACCTATCTGATGGAGAGTTAAAAACCCTGGTAATCAAGATGCTCACAGAACTGATTGAGCTTGGTCACAAAATGAAGGAACAAATGAAGACTACCCCAAGTGAAATAAAGCAAAATATTCAGGGAACCAACAGTGACGGGAAGGAAACCGGGACTCAAATCAACAATTTGGAACAAAAGGAAGAAATAAACATCCAAATGGAACAGAATGAAACAAGAATTCAAAAAAATGAGGAGAGGCTTAGGAGTCTCTGGACAACTTTAAACATTCCAATAACTGAATTATAGGGGTGCCAGAAGGAGAAGAATAAGAGCAAGAAATGGAAAACTTATTTGAACAAATAATGAAGGAAAACTTCCCCAATTTGGCAAAGGAAATAGACTTCCAGGAAGTCCAGGAAGGCCAGAGAGTCCCAAAGAAACTGGACCTAAAGAGGAACACACCAAGGTACATAATCATTAAGTTATCCAAGATTAAAGATAAAGAGAGAATCTTAAAAGCAGCAAGAGGAAAGGAGAATTACCTACAAAAAAGTGCCCAAAAGGCTATCAGCTGATTTCTCAAAAGAAACCTTGCAGGCAAGGGATTGGAAAAAAGTATTTGAAGTCATGAAAGGCAAGGACCTACATCCAAGATGACTTTATCCAGCAAAGCTATCATTCAGAATGGAAGGGCAGATAAAGTGCTTCCCAAATAAGGTCAAGTTAAAGGAGTTCATCATCACCAACCCTTTAATATAAGAAATGTTAAAGGGACTTATCTAAGAAATAGAAGATCAAAAACTATGAACAGTAAAATGAAAACAAATGCACAACTATCAACAACTGAACCCCCCCCCCCAAAAAAAAACACAACAAAAACAAAAACTAAGCCAACAACTAGAACAGGAACAGAATTAGAGAAATGGAAATCACATAGAGGGTTTTTAGTGGGGAGGGGAAGGGGAAGAATGGTGGGGGAAGGTACAGGGACTAAGAAGCATAATTAATAGGCACAAAATAGATGGGGAGAGGTTAAGAACAGTATAGGTAACAGAGAAATCAAAGAACTTACATGTAAAATCCATGGACATGAATGAGGGGGTGGGGAATGCAAGAAGGTTTGGGATACAGGGCGGGGGGAGTGAAGGCGCAAAATTGGGAAAACTGTAATAGCATGATCAATAAATACTTTAAAACAGATGGGGTGGAATAATAGTCAGGATAAGCTAGGCTATGCTGAAGTAACAACAGTCTCCACATTTTGGAACTTTAACACAACGTAGCTTCATTTCTTGCTCAGGCAACACATCCAATAAGGGTTGTCAGGAATTGTCTGTTTTGGGGACCTATACTCACGGAAGAGTGCCATCTTGTAGTTGCATTTTCTGGAGACATGGGATCTCAGAGATTTCAAAGGAAGGGATGAGAAAGATAGATGAGGCATACTGGTTTTCAACCCTTAGCGCAGAAGTGACATCCATCATTTCTGCTTATAGTCTGTTGACCTAAACTAGTCATATAACCCCAAAGTTCGTACAATAGAGACTGGAAAATGTAGAACACATTAAATATTTGATGAGCGCTAAAGTTTCTGCTACAATTGGGGGGTGAATTTAAAGACAAATATAACCCCTGCTCTTAATTACTGTGCAGAACTATGTCTGAAAACAGACGATGCTATTAAAGTTGAGGGACTGGTTAGATTCACAAGGCTGAACACGGGATAGGATTTTGGAGAACATGGTATTAGAATGGGGCTTGGGGAGTAGTGGGTTTGATAGACTTTATGAACAACCCATGTTGGTAGAAAACCAAAGTAGAATAGCGAGTAGTTTGCTGGGGGGCAGGGTTCGGGATGGGGAAAACTGCATTAATGGTAATTGTAATAAGAAACACTTACTGAGCACCAAGTATATGCTAGGCTCAGTTCTAAGTGCTTCACTTATATTAACTCATTTAATCCCCTTAAAATCCTTGTTGAAATTGAGGTGCAACAAAGTGAAGCAATTGCCGGAAGCCACACCAGAATCTTGCAGATCTGGGGGCTCATCGGCCCACTGGGTTCTGCACTGGGCACTGTTAACCCCTGGCTGGAGAAAAAGGCCAGGCCCGATTCCCGCAGGCAGCGAGCAGCAGGTTAATTTGCTCCGAATGCAGAGGGTCCAGCTGGAGGTTTAAAGGCAGGGGAGTGACGTGATCAAATACACAATTAGAAGCATCAGCATGCCAGGTCCTGAGTGTGAGTGACTACCTGGGAGGAGAGAGCAGAAGGCTTTGTGGAGAAGAGGAGGCAAAGCTGGGTTTTGGGAGATGGGGAGACTAAGTTCAGGGAGCAGAAGAGGACATTCCAGGCAGGGGACTATGGGCTGGGGCGTGGGGGTGAGCAGGAGTGCAGATTCAAACAAGACAGTGGGATGGCTTGCCTGACCTGGAGTAGGTTCCGTGGGGTGGGGCCAGGTGGGAAGGAGCAGCATGGTGAGGGACTTTAAAGTCAGGCCAAGGGGTTTGATCTGATTCAGTGGGAAGGAAAGAGCAACTGCTTTGAGGACGCAGACGAGGAGTGTGTTAGGTGTCTCCTTGCCCTTCAGGTCCCTAGTCTGACTCTAGTCACAGGCCCCAGTCCACCTGGCGAGAGAAAGCCTGGGGGCATGTCCAAAGTAAGCCAGAAGACTCATTGTCATTCTTTCAAAGATCTCCTTTGTCCTACAAGTAATAAAATAATTCATGTAAGATTGCTGCATTTTCTTTCTTTCTCTTTTATTTTTACAAGAGCCATTACAAAGGTGTGAAATATTAGACACTTCTACGCATCTGTGAATAAGATGGTCGGCTAAAATGTGTGAGTTCCCGTCTCAGCTAATGAACCAGAATATGGTTTTAATTTTTGAACTGCAAAAATGCTCTGGCTTTTTTGGTAATCCCTACAGAAGACTTCATATTTTAATAATTCAGTGCAGCCTAATTATTTTAATTAATCACCTTCTTTTCAGAGATGTCAGCGGGCTTCATTATTTTCTTGTTACTGTAGGTACTGTCAGGAGTTTTAAGGAATTTAAAAAATATATATCTAATAATCCAGGTTAACTCTTTCAGGAGGTCTGGATAGTTCTCTAAGGAAAAGGATACATCTGGTGGGTTAGGTTATAACCATAACTCTGTCTCTTCTGTCACATTCCCTCCCTGAGATGGGTTAACGAAACTATCTCTGGCCACTCTGTTCCACAAAAGCTACTGTCTGGAGACAAGAGTAAAATTCTATTTAGAGCAAGTCAGTATTTTTGCATCTTTCTGAGCCATGATGAATACAGTACGAATGACAATAGCTTTTCTTTATTGTACAATTGATATGACTCGCTCCCCCCACAGGAAAACATAATTCAGTAGTTTAGAGTTCACCAGTGGCAACGAAAATGTGCTCGTTTCTGAGGTTTGCCAGGAAGTGGAGGGTCCTTTCCTTCAGAGTTGAGGGGTCCCCCTCAGCTCCTGAGCCAGGCGGACTAGGCGGCCCTCAGCAGATCTCTTAACTTTCAGGGCCTTTGTCCACTCTCTGCAACTAGAAATGACAGTGCTTTTGTAAAGAGTTAATTAAAATTTAAGATTGAAGTTGAAGCCTGGCCTTGAATGCAGTCTACATTGCTTAGATGACAGAGTCCTAATCTCGATTGTTAAACTGGCCACATATTTCTCTCACTCTTGTTTTTTTTTTTTTCTTCTGATGAAAGGGGGAACTCAGATCTTATGATTTTTACCCATTTCTCCAATAAATGTAAAAGGGCCCCTGATTCATGAATGCATTGCTACACGGGATGAGAAGACACCATGTTCATCCTCCTCCTTTTCTGGAACCCATTTGCTCCCCTTGGCAGCTGCTCAGCCCCCCTACTCCAGTGTGGGCGGGATGCCGGCACCATCCTTTCCATTCGTCTCACTTCCCCTGGCACTAGCCTCTGGGGCCTCCACTTAGTTAGGGCTGGGCAGCTCTGCAAGCAGTGCCAGGTTTTCTGGATACTGAGAACAAAGTGAGGTTTGAGTGGAGACCTTAACTGAAGCATTTCTCACAGGATTTCTGGTAAAAGGCTGCAGGGAGGCCTCTGTTTGGGGCTCAAGGTTGAACGCTTTTATTTTGAAATGCTATCTGAAATCAGATTTACTCAACCTGGACTTTGGCTTTGAACGGAAGCACATAGCTACCTGTCACCTGAAGGATGCAATTAGGGTCTGCACTTGGAGCTGTGTTTTCTATCAGTGCTGGGAGGTGGGTGTGAGCAGAGCCTGGGATTTGTCCGAAAGAAAAAGGCATATTAAAAAAAAATTCCCTTTTTTGTTTTATCTCCTCCCATTTTCTGCACACGCCCCTTCCTCCTCCATCCCCCCAGGCCTTTAACCACCTCGAAAGTCATAGAAATCTGCAAGAAAAAAATTAATAATCAGATGCATTCTTGCCATGGATCCAGTAAAGGCTTGTGGTCGAAAACCTTCCTGGTCCTTCTGCGTCTCCTAAAATCTATTGCAATCAGAGATGCGAATTGGTTGAAACTGCCTGTGGTTTTAGGAAGTGCTCTGATTACAAGGAGAATCCTTTTATGTTGCTGGATTCCAGCCACAGAATCACTGAACTAGGGATCTGGCAGAGGCAAGTCCCCTCCAGGGTGTAAATAAACTGTCCCCGTCTGTAACGCAATAAGAAGTCAATTTATAGCGAGTGTGTTTCAAGTCACCCAGCCCAAACCCTGCACATTTATTAAAGAAAAGGTGTGGGTTACAGCAGGAGCCCAGACAATGGAGCACGGCAAGGGAGGGGGATGATTGTCCAGTCTACACAGCCTGTGGAGCCAAAGAGGGGCCCCACAGGGGATCCGAGCTTCTCTTCCTGCCCAGGTTTGAAAGAAACTGCCTACAGTCAGGCAGCTGAGCATGACTGGCACACAAAGCTGCTTACTTCGCTTGCTGGGAGTCTGAGAGGCAAATGGCTTAAGTGGGTGAACATTTTATAGCCCAGGTCTGGGGATCCAGCGACATTTTCTGCTGCACTGTACGTACATGCGGTTGCTACCAGAACGGAAGATTCTGCTGGGCGAGACCTTCCTGACCCCAGGGAGAAGCCAGGACAGCGAGCTGGGGGGTAGTTCCCAAGCCTCAGGCAAGGACCCGGCTGAGCCCCTGGCTTGCACACATAGGGCTGTTTCACTTGCATTGCAAAAGGTGGTATGGGGTTCACCTAATCGTGATCAGGACTAGAGAAAGCACCTGAGCCCCGCACTCTGGCTCCCCTGCCTCCAGCTCCAGCAAAATTGCATTCCCTAGACGCTGCGTGGCAGCAGGCTAAGGGTGTGAAATGTGCCCAGCCTCCTTTGCACACTGCTCTAGACTGCTGGTGGCAGTTAGCTATTAGTGACACCCTGGATGTCGTGAACAAAGCTGCCTGTTAATTGCTCATTTTTCAGTATTAGTCCAATGGACAACGCAACCCACCTACACCCTAAAAAGTAGACTAACACCTATACATCTACAGGACCTCACTTGAACATAAATAATACTCCAGCAGGAGAGTGATTGTTTTGGGGGGGGGGTGTTTTTCCCTCTTCCTCCTTTTCATTCCCATTGGCTCCTCTGAAGTCCCAGCGAACCAATAGGATTCCTCTTCTTCATTCATGTCCTAGCAACAAGCCGTGTTCCAATCTTTCTCTGCCAAACTAACACCTGAAAAATTACATCACGAATAATGGCAAAAGCAGCAAGGGCCAGAGAAAGGCCCTTTTTATTTTTATTTTTTTTTCATCTGTCTGCCGCGGAGTTCATTTAAGGTGTTTTAGTCTAGATTCTTAAAGCGACAATGTCCTAGATGTTTGCCTATGTTTTTTCAGCACACTGGTTAACAAGTAAAATATAAAAAGAGCAGTAATTGAGTGTAGCAAAAAAGGCCTTTAGGTGGGTGAGGGGGAAGCATTTTGTTAACTGTGTTCCCTTCAACATTCCTTTGCACAGTCTTCTTTCAGGGAAGCCCCTAAAGTGGAGAAATAGATTGCTTATGCAGCCTATTCTTTGGGAAATCATTAAAATACCCCAAACCACAGAAGTTGCCCACCCAGTCTCTCACACAAAAGCACAGCCCTTCCTGGTGGCTTCTCTCGCTCCAGTTAACTCTACCCAGGCCCTTTCTCGTCCTACTTCGGAATAAAGGGTCCGTTCTGTTCAGGGGGTCTTGAAGCCAAAGGGGAAGTCGCCTTCTGAGTCTGGGGAAGGTGTAGGGTTCTCACGTGAGGGCGGGGTGCAGGCAGCACGTGTGTGTCTGCGCACGTGCAGGCCTGCGCACGCAGACCGGCAGCTGGGGACACGCAGGAACAACGAGATCCAGATGACCAGGGGCGCGGGGCTGGTGGGGAAGTCCGGTGGGGGAGGTGAGGCGAGAGCGAGTGGGGGAGGGAGAGGGCCAGGCAGACGAAGGCTGCCGCGCGGGCGGACTTGTTCTCTCCAAAGGTGCAAGGATCTCTAGTGAAAATGTCGACCCTTTTGAGCATTTTTCAAGGCGCAGATCCCCGCTCCCCAACCCCACCCCAGTCTAGGGTAGACCGCGAGTAGAGGCACAGACACAAAGAACTGCCGCCTCGTGCCCGCGCAGAGGAGAAGAGGGAGAGTCAGCACCTGCCCGCGCTCCCTCGTGGGCTGACCTCGGCCTGCCGGCGGCCCGAGCCCTCAGTCCTAGAGCACGGAAGCCCACACGCTCGGGAGTCCTGGTCTCCTGGTTAGCTTTTGTGGAGTCCCTGTGGCAGGAGCTGGGAAGGGACCCAGGGCCCGGAGGCCTGCTCGGGTGCCTTGCCCCGGGAGAAGAGACGGGACATTCTTGTGTCTGGGTTGGATGGGGAGTTCGCAGCTCGCTCTAACCACCTGCGTGGCACGGAGAGGTTAGGGCGCTGGCAGGCAATCTGCACCGGTGCCTGTGGACCCGCAGGGCTCTCTGAGACCCGGGAAGGAAAGAAAACGAGGCCGACGTGCCGGCAGGGCTGGCAAGGAAGGGGAGATAGAAGTGCAGGCCGCTGAGCGAGGGACGGTCCCCCACCCCGTTCGGCAGAAGTTCCCTGGCCGACTGGGGGCGTATTGAGGAGGGGCGCTGCGCCAGGCACCTTCAGGGGTGGAGGCTTTTGCCCTGGAGGCCCCCCAGGCCGCTACCTCCTCCTCGGACTGGAGTCAGCTGGCTTCAGGGTGGGCCATAGAGACGCAGAGGCCCAGGGTCCCCAATATCTGGGTGTGTGCCACATTCCACGGTGCAGAGAATTGGGGTCTACCGGCCTGAGGGGCACTTTTGGAGAGACAGATGGCCAGGCAGGCCAGGCCAGTGCCACGGCGGTAGGGGAGGGAAAACGCGAGTCGGGGCCAGGAGCTGGGCACGAGCTCTGGCTCTGGCAGGGTCAGGTGGAGCAGCCACGGCCCCTCTCCTACCCACTGCTTCTGCTGCAGTGGCCGAGCTGGACGGGTCTGCGTGGAACAGTGATTGGAACACGCAGTGAGGGCTCGCTCGCGTTAGACGTCGTCACCGCCGCGCGCCTGCGGGCCTCATGCACCGGTCTGGGGCTTCGCGTTCCAGGGGCTCCTTGAAACGCCCTCTTCCCTTCCGTTGCTTCTGCGGAATATCTTTTTTTGTTTGTTTGTTTTTTCTTTACTCCTCTCGGAGACGCCTCACTGTGCTTCGTAGAACCACTTCCTCTAGTCAGGCCTCAAATGTTGGTTCCCCTCTGGACTCCATGCGGGATCCTGCCCGTCTCCCTGAGCACCTCTGTTGCTGTCGGCTCCTCCCCCAAAGAGTTTGAGATTCCTTCTATCCCAGCGGCTACGGCTGCGGCCCGGATCTCCCAGACGTCAGGAGGTGTGCCAGTAAGTCAACGTCCTCCAGGAGTTTCTCGCATCTTACCCTCCCACCCCTAGATCAGCTTCCGCACCTTTGCAGAGTTAGCTCGGTAAAGAATGCTTCTGCCCCTGCAGGTGTGCAAGGCAAAAATCTGGCTGCCTTCTGGCCCCTCCTTCTCCTTTCCTCAAATCCAATCTTTCATCAATTGTCCATTTTACCTCCTATCATCAAAAGCACACACTTCTCTCCCTCCTCACTTCCATCACCTGAAGGAGCCAATTTCCTCACCCGGGCAGGGGCACCGTGCTAGCCGGCCCTTCCAGCCTTTGGCTTATGCGTAGGACCTGTCCACGGGCGCTCACCGCCCTCAGGAGTGCCTTTGACTTGGTCCCCTGCCTGCCTGCTTCCTCTCATTTCATGCTGCCCCTTGTTCTTAGGGCTCCTCCTGGCTCTTCCTTCAAAATTCTTTGCACGCCCACACAAGGACTTTGTAATGCAAAATGCATCCCTAAATTAGGTAAATCCTACCACTCATTCTTCAGAATGGAAGCCTCAGGGAGCCTTCTCCTGCCCCCGTCGGGCGGGCGCACCAGGTTCCTTCTATATGGTCTCACAGAGCGGCTCCACTTCTTCAGCTTAACATTGTAGCTCCACTTACGTCTGTCTCGCCCAGGGTCTGCAATGCAATGGAGAGTAGAGACCTCACTTTTCCCTTCACCACCATCGTCTTAAATGCCTAACATATTGCGGTTGCTTAGGAACGCTTGTTGGATAAATAAATAAAAGAAACTCTTTTAATGATGTGCCAGCAATAAACCTGGTAAACACAGTTTCTTGCTGTACAAGAATGTAGAGTCTGGTGAGGTTGAGAACAAAGCCCTGAACTTTCAATCCAATTGGTATAATCTTTTTGGATTATTTAAATCAACATTATTTACATATAATTTACATACACATTTCATACACTAAGATGAACGCATTCTCACTGTACACTTTGGTGAGCATCGACAAACGTAGGCAATCGTGTAAACACCACCACAGTCGAGACACAGGACATTTCCGTCAGGCCTGTTTCTAGGCGTCTCCAGCCTCCCGGGACCCAGGCAGCCCGAAATCTGTTTTCCGTCACTGTTGGTGAGCACCGTGCTGCCTGTTCCGTAAAGGAATTATGGAGTGTGTGTTATTTCTACCTGGCTATGTTTACTCAGCAGAATGTTGTTTTTTCTTTTTTGTTTTTTTCTTTTTCCCTCTTCACTATAGCTGGTTGTGAGTGCAGGATGTCTAAAGCAAAGAATGTAACGTTTCAATTCAGATCTGTTATTGTGTATCGTTCTTTTTAGTCTGCTAGTTTTCTTTTCTTTTAAGCAATTACTTGATTTTCTTTTTTTCACGTTTTTCGTTGTTGTTCAAGTACAGTCGTCTCCATTTCCTCCCCTCCTTGCGCCCCAGCCATGCCCACTTCCCGCCCTTGATCCGAGCCCTCTTTGCTGTTGTCCATGTGCCCTCAGCAGAGTGAATGTTTCTGAGATGCACTCATGAGGTCGCATGTATTAGGGTTTGGTGGCTTGCTCTTTTTATTGCTCAGGAATATTCCACTGCATGGATTTACCAGATTTTATCCATTCATCTACTGATGGACATTTGGGTTATCTCCATTTGGCTCTTATGGTTAAATCAGCCCTGAACCTTTCTGTACAAGTCTTTGTGTGGACATATCTTTCATTTCTCTATGGTAAATGCCCACGAGTGGAATCATTAGAGAAGCGTGTGCTTAACTTTATCAGAAACTGTCGGTTTTCCAAAGAGTTGCCCCATTTTGTCATCCTACCAGCCATGTGTGGGAGTTCCCGTACTTCTACACATTTGCCAATGCCTGTTCTTGCGGAGTGGTGTCTCCTCATGCAGTTAACTTTTATTTCCACGACCAATGATGTGGAGCTTCTTCTCATCAGTGAAATGTTTGTTCAGATCTCCTGTGTCCATTTTTAAATTAGGTATTTATATCCATCTTTTCATTATCAAGTCGTAAAAGCTCTGACTCAGGACCTGTGTATGGATGTGTGTGTATATATTTCCACTGTCCCAATCTGCGGCTTTCCTTTCTGTTAACAGTGCCTTTCAAGAAACAGACAGAAATTTTAATTTTGATGGAGTTCGATTTATCCCTTTTTATGCTTAATACTTACTTTATTTTCCCTGACTAAGAAATCATTGCTACCCTAAGATGGATAAGATATTTTTCCTGTGCTTTCTTTGATGTTTTGTATTTTTAAATGTTATGTTTAGTTTGATGATCCAGTTTGAATTACTTTTTGTGTGTAATGTGAAATAAAAATCAAGGTTTATGGTTTTCCACACAAATTCCGGCTATTCTAACCATTTTTTTTTTTTTTTTGGAAATGGTTTTCCCCCATGGAATAACCCTGATAATTCAACTGTTTGAATTAACTGACCAAACGTTGGAAAATCAGCTGACCAAATAGTGTGTAGGTTTATTTCTGGACGTCCCATCCTCTCTGCTGACCTGCATCCCGTTGTCACCCCAGTGGCACATGGGGTTCCGTGTTGTTTACCTGCACAGCAGTGACTTTTAGCTGGGGCACTGCAGAGCCTTTACAACATTCCACACCCAACAGTTTAGTCAGGGGCACCTCCTTTTCCTTAGACCGTCAAATAAAAACATGAAAGCAGCCAACACAACAATAGTTGTTGGTGTGAATGAATCAAAATTATACCTATTTTTTTTCAGATTGGCAAAAAATACCTATTTTTTGGTGTGCTGCAGAATTTTAGTTATTCATTTTCATGTGACATGAGATGGAAAAGGTTGAAAATCACTGCTTTATGGTAATCTGAAATTGAATAGTATAAAGTCTCCAACTTTGTTATTTATCTAAAACTATACATATTATGGATCTTTTACATTTCCACATAAATTTTAGAATCAGCTTGTCAACTTCTACTAGACATGTAGATGATTATGTAATTTTCCTCCTTTATTTTGTTATGGTGAATTTCGGTGGTTGAACTTCAAATGTTAAACCAACATTGTATTCTTGATGTAAACCAGATTTGCTCATGATACATTATCATTGTTACACACTGCTGAATTTAAATTGCTAATATTTAAAAAGATTTTTGTGCCCATATTTATGAAGGGTATTGGTTTGAAATGTTCTCTTAAAATTTCTTTGTTTTTTGTATCATAGTATTGCTGTCCTGTAAAATGAGCTGGCAAATGTTTTTTCTTTTTATGTTTTTTTGAAAGTTTTGTGTGATAGGGATTATTTCTTTCTTATACAATTGGGAGAATTCACGAGGGAAGCCACCCGATGTTGGAGTTTAGGGAGATTTTTTTAAAGTATATTTTTTTGATAATGCTATTATAGTTTTCCCAATTTTCCCCCCTTTATCCTTCCTCCACCCTGCACACCCCAACCCTCCAGAATCCCCTCCTTAGTTCATGCCATGGGTTGTACATATAAGTTCTTTGACTTCTCTGTTTCCTGTACCATTTTTGACCTCTCCCTGTCTATTTTATGCCTACTAATCCTGCTGCTTCTTCCCTACCTTCCCCCCCATTCCTCCCTTCCTCCTCCCAAGGAAATCCCTCCATGTGTCCATTTCTCTGATTCTGGTCCTGTTCTACTTGTTTGCTTAGTTTTTGTTTTCATCTTTTTTTTTAAGGTTCATTTGTTGATAGTTGTGCATTTGTTGTCATTTTACTGTTCATATTTTTGATCTTCTATTTCTTAGATAAGTCCCTTTAACATTTCATATAATAAGGACTTGGTGATGATGAACTCCTTTAATTTGACCTTATCTGGGAAGCACTTTGTCTGCTCTTCCATTCTAAATGAAAGTTTTGCTGGATAGAGTATTCTTGGATGTAGGTCCTTGCCTTTCATGACTTCAAATACTTCTCTCTAGCCCCTTCTTGCCTGCAACGTCTCTTTTGAGAAATCAGCTGACAGTCTTATGGGAACTCCTTTGTAGGTAACTGTCCCCTTTTCTCTTGCTGCTTCTAAGATTCTCTCTTTATTTTTAACCTTGGGTAATGTAATTATGATGTAATTTGGTGTGTTCCTCCTTGGGTCCAACTTCTTTGGGACTCTCTGAGCTTCCTGGACTTCCTGGAAGTCTATTTCCTTTGCCAGATTGGGGAAGTTCTCCTTCATTATTTGTTCAAACAAGTTTTCAATTTCTTGCTCTTCCTCTTCTCCTTCTGGTACCCCTATAATTCAGATGCTGCAGTATTTAAAGGTGTCCTGGAGGTTCTTAAGCCTCGCCTCATTTTTTTTGAATTCTTGTTTCTTCATTCTTTTCTGGTTGAATATTTTTCTTCCTTGTGGTCCACACCGTTGATTTGAGTCCCAGTTTCCTTCCCATCACTATTGGTTCCCTGTACATTTCCCCTTATTTCACTTAACATAGTCTTCATTTTTTCATCTAATTTGTGACCAAATTCAACCAATTCTGTGAGCATCCTGGTTACCGGTGTTTTGAACTGTGCTTCTGATAGGTTAGCTATCTCTTCGTGGCTTAGTTGTATTTTTTTCTGGAGCTTTGATCTGTTCTTTCATTTGGGCTATTTTTTTGTTTGTTTGTTTCAGAGCACCTGCTGCGTAGTGAGGGGCGGAGCCTTAGGTATTCACCTGGATGGGGTACCTCACATTGCTGCGTTGTGACGCTGTATGTGGGGGAGCGGTCTGAGAGGGAACAATGGCGCTCGCTCTGCTCTCTGCCAGATTTCAGTTACTTCCCCCGCTACCCACAAGCAAATTGGGCCCTTCTGGTGCTGATTCCCACTCGGGTGGGCTTGTGTAAGTTCTAGGACCCTGTGGGACTCTCCAATGAACTCCCCTGTGAGGCTGGGAGTTTCTCCTGCTGCCGCCTCAACCCCCACAGGTGTTTTCAATTGGTGGTTTGAGGCTTTACTTCACCGTCCTGGAGCCCTGGGGTGGATGGTCTGTTTTGCTCTCCAGCTGACCCTCCCGGTTTATCTGCGTGGAATGTGGGACCTCCTGCTCCTCCAGCTGCCACCTGTCTGGGTCCACGAGCCTCCGCCTTGCCTGCCCTGGTCGTCCAACCACCGCCTTGCCGTGAGTCCTCTTTGCCCAACTGCCTGTCTCCACCCCTCCTACCGGTCTGGATGAACGTGTCTTCTTTAACTCCTTGGTTGTTGGACTTCCATACAGTTCGACTTCCTGTCAGTTCTGGTTGTTTTTTGTTTTTAAATTGTTGTTGTCCCTCTTTTGGTTGTGTGAGGAGGCACAGTATGTCTACTTATGCCTCCATCTTGGCTGGAAGTCACTAAAGATTTTATTTACTGATTTATTTTTAGAGAGAGTGGAAGGGAGAAAGAAAGAGATATACAGAAACATCAGTGTGTGATTTCCATACAGTTCTATTTTCTGGCAGTTCTGGTTGCTTTTTGTTTTTAAAATGGTTGTCATATCTACCTATGCCTCCATCTTGGCTGGAAGCCTTGAGGGGTGGAAGTTCTTTTCTGATTGTTGTTACCTCAGTGAAATAAGAAATAAAGGTAAGGGATTTTAGAGGTTTTGAACGAAAGATAGTCAGTGTGTTTTTGCCCATGTTGAATTGAATGAGCTTATAGAACTCCCAGATGAACATATCTGGCAGTCAATGTGACTACAACTTGAGTAATTTAGAGGCAAGAAAAAGAATTGGGTGCCACGTGCTAAGATGTGGAAGTTGAAATCCTGAATGTGGAAAAAGTCTACGACCATACCACCCTGAACGCGCCCGATCTCGTCTGAATGTGGAAAAATTTTCCAGTTAACCAACACAACCTGTTAAGACTCTCACCTGTCCATAGTTGTGGGTTAATATAGGAAGTGAGAAATCAGCACAGAAGACGAAGTTGGGGAAAGTGTGCAATTCAGGTCCCATTTGTGCTTGCTTCTTCTCTTATTTTTATCAACTGGAAAGTTCACTCAAAATTGTGTGGGCCTACTATATGCCCACCACTGTGCTACATACCCTTTCATTTAATTATCATGAGACCTACTGTTATGTTCTTAATTTTATTTTCCAATTGCAGTTTATATTAAATATTATTTTTTAGTAGTTTCAGGTAGATAGTATAGTAGTTACACAATCATATTTTTTATAAAGTGATCTCCCTGATATCTCAAGTACCGATCCTGACACCATGCATATTAGTTATTAGAGTATATCTCACCATATTCCTTATGCTGTATTTTACATCCCCATGACTATTTTGTAAGTACCAATAAGTACTTTTCAATCTCTTCACTTTTTTCACCTAGTTCCCAAACACCCCTCCACTCTGGCAACCATCAGTCTGTTCTCTATATCTATGAATCTGTTTCTATTTTGTTTGTTTGTGTATTTCGTTCTTTAGATTCTGAATATAACTAAAATCACATGGTAATAGTCTTTGTCTGACTTCTTTCACTGAGCATAATATTCTCTAGTTCAATTCGTGCTGTTGAAAATGGTAAAATTTCATTCTTTTTTATGGTTGAGTTATATTCCATTGTATATATCAGTATGTACCACCACTTTTTTATCCACTCATATTGATGGGCACTTGCGTTGTTTCCATATGTTAGCTATTATAAATAACACTGCTTACATTCTTTTGAGTGAGTGTTTGTGTTTCTTTGGATATATACCCAGAAGTGAAATTTCTGGGTCAAAAGGCTTTTAATTTTTTAAGAAAACTTTATATCGTGTTCTACAGTAGCTGCACCAATCTTCATTCCTACCAACAGTGCACAAGAGTCCCCTTTTCTCCACATCCTGGCCAACATTTGTTGCTTGTTGATTTATTGATGATAGCCATTCCAATAGGTATGAAATGATATCTCATTGTAGTTTGGATTTCCCAGATGATTGATGATGTTAAGCGTATTTTCATATGTTCATTGGCTATCTGTATGTCCTTTTAGGAGAATTGTTTTCAAAAAATTATTTTATTGTTGTTCAAGTTCAGTTATCTGCATTTACCCCCCACCACTCCCCCTACAGCCATCCTCACCTCCCTCCCCTAATTCCAGCCCCCCCTTGGTTTTGTCCATGTGTCCTTTACAGTTATTCCTGAAAACCCTGCCTCTCTTTCCCCTCATTATCCCCTCCTACCTCCCTTCTGGTTACTGTCAGGTTGTTCTTAATTTCAATGTCTCTGGTTCTATTTTGCTTGCTTGTTTGTTTTGTTGGCTAGATTTCACTTACAGGTGAGATCATATGGTATTTGTCTTTCACTGCCTGGCTTATTTCACTTATCATAATGCTCTCCAGTTCCATCCATGCTGTCACTAAGGGTAGGAGCTCCTTCTTTCTTTCTGCTGCATAATATTCCATTGTGTAAATGTACCACAGTTTTTTGGTCCACTCATTAACTGATCGGCTCTTGGGCAGTTTCCAACACTTGGCTATTGTAAATAATGTTGCTATGAACATTGGGGTGCATAGGTTCTTTTGAATTGGTGTTTCAGGGTTCTTAGGGTATAATCCCAGCACTGTAATAGTTCCATTTTTAGTTTTTTGAGGAAATTCCATAATGTTTTCCATAGTGGCCACACCAGTCTACATTCCCACCAACAATGTACTAGGGTTCCTTTTCTCCACAACTTCACCCGCACTTATTGTTTGTTGATTTGTTTACGATGGCCATTCTAATAGGTGTGAAGTGGTATCTTATTGTGGTTTTAATTTGAATCTCTCTGCTGGCTAGTGATGTTGAGAATCCTTTCAAATGTCTCTGGGCCCTCTATATGTCTTCCTTAGAGAAGTGTCTGTTCAGATAATTTGCCCATTTTTTAATTGGATTGTTTGTGTCCTTATGTGCAGTCGTGTGAGTTCTTTATATATTTTGGAGATCAAACCCTTGTCCAAGGTATCGTTGGCAAATATATTTTCCCATACGCTTGGTTGCCCTTTTCATTTTGCTGATGTTTTCTTTAGCCATGATGAAGCTTTTTATTTTGATGAGATCCAATTTGTTTATTCTTTCCTTTGTGTCCCTTGCTCTAGGGGACATATAGGTGAAAATATTGCTGTGTGGAATATCTGAGATAATCCTGCCTATGTTCTCTTCTAGGAATTCTATGGTATCATGACCTATATTTAAGTCTTTTATCCATCTTGAGTTTATTTCTGTGTATGGTTTAAGTTGGTGACTGAGTTTCTTTCTTTCTTTTCTTCTTTTTTTTTTTTTTTTTTTGCGTGTAAGTGCACAGATCTCCCAACACCATTTGTTGAAGAGGCTATTTTTACTCCATTTTATGCCCCTGCCTGCTTTGTTGAATATTAAATGACCATAGAGATTTGGGTTGGGCTCTCTATTCTGTTCTATTGGTCTCTGTGTCTGTTCTTATGCCAGTACCAAACTGTTTTGATTAAAGTGGCCTTGAAATATAGTTTGATATTAGATATTGTGATCCCTTCTATTTTGTTCTTCTTTCTCAAAATTGCTGAGGCTATTTGGAGTGGTTTATGGTTCCATATAAATTTTTGAAATGTTTGTTCTATATCTGTGAAATATGTCATTCGTACTTTAATAGGGATTGCGTTGAATCTATAAATTGCTTTGGGTAGCATGGACATTTTGGTGATGCTAATTATTCCATTCCATGAACATAGTATATGCTTCCATTTATTAGTGTCTTGTTTAATTTCTGTCTTCAGTGTTCTGTAGTTTTCCGAGTACAGGTCTTTTACCTCCTTGGAGAGGTTTATTCCTAGGTGCTTTATTTTTCCTGTTGCTGTACAAAAGGGGATATTTCCCTTAATTTCTGTTTCTGATATTTCATAGTTAGTATAAAAAATGCCTTTGATTTCTGAATATTGACTTTGTATCCCTCTGCTTTGCTAAATTCTCTTATTAGGGTGAGTAGCTTTTTGGTGGAATCTACAGGGTTTTCTATGTACACTATCATGCCATTTGCAAACAATGACAGTTTTACTTCCTCCTTTCCAATTTGGATGCCTTTTATTTCTTCTTCTTGTCTGATCACTGTGGCTAAAACTTCCAATACTCTATTGAATAGAAGTGGTGAAAGCAGACAGTCCCGTCTTGTTCCTGATCTTACTGGGAAAGCTTTTAGTTCTTGCCTGTTGAGTGTGATGTTGGCTGTAAGTTTCTCATATACGGCCTTTATTATGTTGAGGAATGCTCCCTCTACTCCCACTTTGCTGAGTATTTTTATTATAAATAGGTGCTGTACCTTATCAAATGCTTTTTCCTCATCTATTGATATGAGTATGTGATTTTTGTCTTTCCTTTTATTTACGTGATGTATTATGTGTATTGATTTGCGAATATTGTGCTATCCTTGCATCCTGGAACGAATCCCACTTGATCATGATATATGACTTTTTTAATGTATGGCTGGATTCAGTTTGCCAATATTTTGTTGAGGATTTTAGCATCTATGTTTTTCAGTGATATTGGCCTGTAGTTTTCTTCCTTTACTGTGTCTTTATCCTCAAGAATTTTTCAAGGAAGACTGCAATGAGGGCCCAGGCCAGCTGCTGCCAGCAGATTCCTCGGCTGGGTGGCAGTTCAGCAGGTGGGGGGCTCAGGGAATCAGCAGGGAGGGGCAGTTCAGCCCCCCCGGATTTCACTTTATAGAGGGGAGTGGTCAACTCGGGAGGATGGTGTTTGTGGTGGAGGGACTAAGCACAAGGGCATAGCAACTGTCCCTCCAGTCCTCTTCCTCATGCCACACAATCCAATTCCTCCCTATGTGACTCCAGTCCCTTCTGAGCCACCATTCCTCCCTGGGTGCCCAGGGTGAGTGCCCACAAATGAGTTTTTTTGTGCTGGCCTTTAAGAGGGCACCTGGGTTTCTAGAAGTCTCTTGTTTCACCTGTGCTGATGGAATCCCCGCTGATTTTACAACTGGATGTTATGTGGGCTCCTCTCCCTGATACTAGTGTGCTGGGATGGGGAGTCCCACATAGGGTGCCTGCTCCTCAGTGGGGGGTCCTTTGCAATTGACATATCCCTCCAGGTTCTCAACCATGGCTCATGGGCGTGGGGACAACTTTTTCTCCTTCATCTCTGCCCTTCCTCCCAGTCTCAATGTGTCTTCTTTTGTAAATCCCTGGTTATATGACTTCTGTTCGTGCAGTCTTCTGGTGGTTGTCCAGGTCGATTGTTTTGTAATTTAGTTGTGATTTTGCTATAGTCCTGAGAGGATGTGAGTATGACTTCCACCTACTCTGTCACTTTCTTGGCTCCCCCCACAAGAACCCTGGTGTTGTTGCCCCTGTTTTGAAATGTGAAACTGAGGCTTCACAGGCCTAAATGGAAGAGGTGAACCTGGGAAAGTCCATTGGGGTTTAAAAAATGGAGTGTAGACAAAGACTCCAAACTTAGCAAATCATTGAGAATTGACTTGAGATTTTCCCTCATATGGAGGTTACTGATTTCAAGTTACTTTTATGTTAAATTTTACAATAAATTAAATGTTTTTCTTTAACTAATGTAATTTCCTTTCAAAACTGTTGGACAATAAAGGGTAGAAATCCTAATAGCCCTTCTTACTATGTTGGTGTTTTTTTCCTTCTGATCTCAGTTACTTCAATATTTATTCTTGATACAGGTTACTAGGTAGAAAATAGGTTGCTTTCTCCATTTTACAGACTGTTGAAACTGAGGCTCAGAGATTCGAGAAAGTTTCCCAGTTTACACCAGAAATCAGGGCATAGACCAAAGGGAGGTGGAGGTCGTGCCAGGGCCTCCAGCACGGCCCCTGCACATGCGTTGGAGCAGTTCCCCCAGGAATCACTGTTTGAGCCCCCTGACTGATATGAATTAGAGCGCAAGGCATGACTAAGGAATGACATCACCTTTATTTTCTTGCATGTTTAGTTGTCTTCTAGGATTATGAGGTTTTTTAAAGGAAAGAGATTTGCAAAAACCAAATGATTATGGTGTTGAATGGTGTTTTTTTTTTTTAAGATTTTATTTATTTTTTTTATTTATTTTGAGAGAGAGGGGAAGGGAGGGAGAAAGAGAGGGAGAGGAACAGCAATGTATGGTTGACTCTCACATGGCCCTCACGGGGACCTGGCCCGCAACCCAGGCATGTGCCCTGACTGGGAATCAAACCAGGACCCTTTGGTTCCCAGCCCACGCTCAATCCACTGAGCTACACCAGCCAGGGCTGAATGGTGTTTTTGAAAGGAGCCTGGATTCAGTTAGGTCACTGAGGCTTGGTTAGACCTTAAACAGCTTGGCCAACTTAAACTTGAGATGTTACACCTCCATAAGGCTCTTAAACCAGCCAGAAAACCTAGAGCACTTGAGAAATTCCATGGACTGAGGGGACTGGAAGGAGCCCAAAGCTGAGTCCATGGTGCAGGTGGAAGCAGAGCCGGGGGAGCAAGGCTCAGGAGCTCCCCAAACGGTGGTGCTTCCCAGTCTTTGGTTCTGCCCTTCACCAACGCCTGCCTTTCTGTTCCTTCCCATCGAATGAACAGGAGTCATGGGAAGATTATCACGGAGCCCCTGTGCTGTCTGTCCCGCATACAGTGCAGCAACGTGTCCTTTTAGTGAACGTTGAAGGGCCTGTGGTGCACGCAGAGTGGGCAGACGGTTCAGAAAGATTCAGATGTGCAGGCGTTATCATGGCCGCTCTCTGATGGGGCAACTGAGAGATAAAAGAGGTGGAACAGTCAGCTCAGAGTCACCCATCAAGTCATGAATAACTGCCACCCCCCAGAGCGCTCCCCAGGCACTTGCTCTCATGCAAACATGACAGTGACCTAGACCTCCCGGGCTGGTGGCTGCACTGTCAGAGCCTCCTTCACTCACAGCCTCTCAGAACAGTTGAGCAAAGCTTCCAAACAGCTCCAGTTTCACTGGGGGGGAGAACGGGGGCAGGCAGGCCTGGCTTCGGAGGCAATTTGTCTAGTTTACTAGGTCATTGCCTGTCAGACGTACTGTGGTTTAAGATGAGTGTGGGGCCAGTTCCATGCCGGTAGAGGCTGTCCAAGCTGGAGGCAGCGGCTTTTCTGTACCCTCGCTGGTCCCCGTATGATTGAGGGCTGCTCCTGGGGTGCAGGATGCGCTTGGCAGCATCGGGGCTGGGCCCCACGTTTTGGGGCTGGTGGAAGGGCATATGCTGGCGTTCCTCAGCTCCTTTTTTGGTGAAACACTTCTATAGCAGTTTTCTTTTTGAGGGGAATTTCACTCACTTGTCAATGCAGTTGATTGTCTTATCTCCTTTTACTGTGTCCCTGTGCTGCCCTACGTGGTAGTCATCAGCCACGTGGAGTTATTGCAGATGTGTCGGAGGTGGTCCTAATTCAGATGTCCTCTAAGTATAAAGCACGTAGCTGATCTCCAAGACTTAGCACAAAGGGAAGGTAAACTAGCTCAGTAAAATTACATCAATTACATGACAAAATGACCATATTTAAGCTATCCTGGGTGACATAAAATTATTAAAAATAATGTCCCCTGTTTTATTTATTTATTTTTTGTTACTGCAGTGACTGGAAAATTTCTGACTTACATGTGTGGCTCGCATTCTGTTTCCGTTGGGCAGTACCAATTTATTTTCTTTAAAATGCTGATTGCTCCCGAGCTCCGATTACTATTGGAGAGAGCTGGGTTCAGCTCCTAGTTCCCATATTACTGGTTGACCACTTCCAGCAAGTAGCTGTCCTATGCCTATAGTCAGGTTTTTGGCCTGGTGCTAATAATGCTGCCTATGCTTCCTTTGTCTCTTGAGATTTTGTGTATGGAAGGAAATACTTTGAAATGGGTGGCACTGGCTTTAAGGGATTGTAACTATCGCCCCCCTCTAATGGGAAATTCAGTATGTCCAGGGTTATTTCTCACCCTCCTCTGTGCGAGGAGAAAACGGAGAGAGCATTTTACTTCCAAAGTGTTGAAGACAGCAGGCTCAGAGAATCAGACTGCCCTTTGGTTGAGAGTTCCCAGAACAGATCAGGGGCTGGGAAAACAAAAGGGCCATCGAGTTAGCTGAGGAGAGGGAAAGCTACAGGCATTCGCTTCTTTTGTTCCCATTCTTCTGTCAGAACAGACATTGCTGGGCCTGGGGCCTGGCTGCTGGGAGGAGCGGAGGGGACAGGCTCTGCGAAGCAGCCTGATCGGATGCCTGCGCTTCCAGGTCCCTGGGCGGGATGGGACTGGCCGAGCGCTGCCACACCCTGCTGACCCCGGAGGGCGTGGCAGCCGCCTGGCATCCGTCGCTTTGCAAACCTCTATGGAGTATTTATAATGTACATCGATCTGGTCTTTATGAGAATTTCGTGACCCAGCACAGGAGTAGGTAGAGGAAATGAGAAAAAAAATGCATGTTTGATATTAATTAACAACAACAGTAAAGAGGCAAACTAGAAACAGAGAAGGCTACGTTATATCTTTACTTCCTGTTCTATTGCTTGTTAACTTCTCAGAGTGTGGACAGATGCCTGCACTCGGGGTTCTTGTAAGTGTATGAACCATTGAGCGGTCTGTATCAAAACAGACGTGTTCCTATGTAAAATAAAACCGTCTTAAGTGTTGTGATTTATATTTATACTTTAAGTTCCAAAAAAAGCTGCCAGAAGATGTCCGACACCAGCTGGAAGCACAGAGGTTTTTTAGGGACTTTGCATGTGCTAGTCCCTTTCTCCAGAATACTGGTTCACAGCCCCCCACTCCCCACCCCACAATTGCACTGCCTTCCAGGAGCTTTTCCTGACCAACCTCTTTTTCTAAGTCTGCTTTATGTGCTCCTAGTGTGTGTACCCTTGTCAGGCCCTGTGCCCGCCTTGACTGGCACCAGTCATTTTTCCTGTGATTGTCTGGTTACCTGTTTGCCTCCCATACTGGGTGTGAGCCCCCCGAGGATGGGGTCTCTGTCTTGTTCACGGATATATTCTCAGTATCTAGCTCTATGAAGGTCCACACAACATACTTGCATAATAATTCTGTGACATGTGGGTTCACCCTTTTTCATTGTTTTGCCTTTCTCTGTAGGGACAGGCTCTCATCTTCCCGTGCTCCAACAGATGGTCTCACCATAGTCCCCTCCTCTACTGAAATGTGCTTCCAGGAGATGATTTAATGAGCTCCTTCTTCCATGGTGGGTGCAGATTAATGTAAGAGCCGTGAAGGCAGAAACCCTGCCTGTGTTATGTGCCCTGTCTATCTGCTGGCCGGCATGGTGCATGGCCCAAGGGGAGTGTTCAATAGACAGTCACCGCAGAAGTCCACGTTTACGGTAGCTTGAGGTAGGGTTGAACCAAAGGAATATATCGCTCATTGTTGAACTTTTGGTGTGAGGGGCAAAGTTCAGAAATGTTTTTGGAACTGGAATGCCTTCTTTTGTGCTTCTGAAATATCACTAACAAAGACACACCCTTCTACTTAATTCTAACTGGCAGGCTGGCCTGCAGGGCACATCAGGTCTTAGGGGCAGTGATGGAAAACTCTAGAGGAACATGAATTAGAAGATGTGTGAACACCCAGGGAAGGGGGATTTCATGGGAAAGAGTCTGCTCTCTTTGCAGCTTCCACATCTCAAAATTCTTGCAACCCCTGAAGTATGAAAGTTAATTTGTTCAGTATTTACGGTAGTCTTGCCCGCTCAGCTTCTGGCCGCCATGCTGTGCATTAGCTAGTATCAGTTAATAGTGATCCTTTTCCCATCATCGCTAATTCTCAGGTAAGTTTTTGGGTGAACAGGACACAACAGATTCTATTTAGATTTAAGGCCTCTGGTTCCCTGAGCCCCTAAAACCAGGACACTTTTACTCCAATCCTCCTCCCCTTTATCCAGCCTGCTTGAAAAGAATGTTCTACTCTGTACAGTTCTACTCCCTTCCCCGGTCTGAAGAGATGTGCAGGTTATCTGAGGTTCTTTGGTGTGACCTCCCATTGTCTTTTTCCCGGGCAGCCCACCCACCTGGGCCTGGACCCGGGAGTCTTCATCAGACCCCCAGGAGGCCCAGCCTTCTGGGTTGCATAGTGACATCTGCAGAGAGATCCTACCTTGGCCAAAATAGTGCCTGTAGCAAGTCAGAGCAGGAAAACGGCATAAGAGCCAAACACTTCTGGTCCACGGCGTGAACTGGTCCACGATGTGACTACAGATGCCTTCTTTTCTGGAATGTGCCACCAGCCCAGGGAGGACTGTGACAAATATTTGGCCTAGGGCAAGGCTGGAGCCTAAGGAATGCTTTAGATGCCTGCGTGTTTTCTCACCGAATTATAAAGCCCAGCAGCTCTTGTTGCCAGAGGCTGCCGAGTTTCTGTGCTTTCTGAGGACTCATTAGTGATTACATACACCGAACACCTGCAAGAGCAGTTCATAAAGCGAGCATTCATGGGCTTTGGCAAGGCCTTCCTGGGAACTGCAGAGCGTGCGCCCCGGTCATTGTATCTCCAGATAAAAACATTCTCTTACCAAGGAGGCCTCTGAAAATAGAAGCAGGCTGAAATTTCAGTTCAGCACCACGGGGCATTAAAAAGAAAAGTGTTACTTCACCTCATTTCTTTATGAAGTCAGCACACTGCAGGGCCGCGGAATTCCTGGACAAATCCTCTTTCAGGAGCCTTTGCAGAACGAGAAGAGGGGCGTCATGGACCCTGCATGGACGGGGACAGAGGGCAGGCCGGCTGACCGTGCGCTGTGGCATGCTCTGCTGCGAGTTACACTGATTTACAGCCGGGTGACAGGAAACACGGATCTTGGGTGGTCTTCTGTGTAATTCTAGATGGCAGATTGCTCCTGCCACTTACAAAAATGGTGCCACAATTAATCCAAAAAGGCCAATAATAATAAGTAACTTCAAAAATAACAACTTTATACAAAATATGGGGCTGAATTTTATTTTATCCTCACCCAAGCACATACTTATTGATTTTGGAGATAGAGGAAGGCAAAGAGAGAGAGAGAGAGAGAGAAACATCGATTGGTTGCCTCCTGTGCATGCCCTGACTGGGGATTGAACCCAAAACCTAGGGATGTGCTCTGACGGGGAACAGATCTCGCAGCATTCAGTTTACAGGAAGACGCTCAACCAGCTGAGCCACACTGGCTAGGGTGGGTTGAATTTTAATGGTTCTTTTTCACCTGTATTTTTTCTTTTAAATGCCCACCATTAAATGACACGATGGCTGTGTTGGCACCGTGAGGCTCTGGAAGCCAGAGCTGGCTGTCTGCACTGATGTGGCGCCGCCAGAAGTACGCTCACAAGGACCGAGAGGGCCATTGTGCAGACTCGGGCAGCTGAGACTTCTCTGAGCATCTGAAAGCCCAAGCACCTAAAGACAGGAAAATATTTTGCCCACGGAGGCAGAATGAAGTATCTGTCGATCCAGTGCCTGAAGAAGTTGGCCTGCCTGGATAACCTAGCTCATTCTTGAGGGTGAGTGTTGGGGGGATGGGCGCCCAAGGCAGGGCTCCGGCCTCCCATCCCTTCTGCCTGCGCGCCTGCGCGGAGCATCCCTGCTGCGCAGCCAGCCTCCTGCAGCACGGCCTTCTCGGACGCGCCCGGAGAAGCGACGCGCACGGTGTGTTTCATCCTCATCGGTGTAAACGCACATCGTCACAGACTTGTTTAGGTTCGAAGGAACTTTTAATGCGACAGCTGGCTCTCTTCCACTCCTTGCCCAGGCAAAGCAGGCTCCCTTGTTAATATCCCGTAGCAACTGCAAGGACGCTAGAATTCGTGGATAGATAGAATTTTTTTTTTGTCTTTTGTTACTGATTCCACTAGTACAAAGGGAGCATGAATAAAATGACTGCGTCTACGGAATTACAGTCTGAATTTCCGTCTGGATCTGATCGCTCTGCGAGGTGCTGCGCATGCAGCGCAGCTACAGAAGGTGCCGAAACGGCCTGTGAGTGCAGCAAAAACCCTGCCCTTCAGCTAGGGGAGCAGCAGGGTGTGGACAGCGGCTGACACGGACACTGGACCTGGGCTCCTTGGGCGTCAGTCCTGGCATGGTTAGCTGCTGGCTCTTTGTCCTCAGACCTGATAGTTACCTCTCCATCTTTCAAAGTTCAAGTAACTTCCTTATCTGTGAAATGGCGTAATAATGGTTGCAAACCTAGGAGGGCCATTGCAAGTACTAAACAAGTTAACATACAGAGGGTACTTTAAACAGTGCCCCGCTATGCCAGTGTTAATTCTCACTAAATTATCCATATCATTGTTCACTGATATGGAATTGTTTATATCATTCATTGTGTTCCCTAGGCATGATTGCTTGACACTGTTTAATAATAACAATTATTAAGTGCTTACTGTGTGCCAGATAACGTGCATGCCTCAATTCTTTAAGTACTTAAAATGGCCTTCCGTTTTACAAAAGAAAAAACTGAGGTTAGAGAAAGTAATTAGCTAAACTTACTTCAGCGGTGCTCTGGTTCAGGCTGAGTCCACCTTGTGAGTGTGTTGCTTGTGGAGGTTGTCGGGAGGGGCTACTGCATGGTCTGAAGCTG
Source organism: Micronycteris hirsuta (assembly GCA_004026765.1). Taxonomy (NCBI): domain Eukaryota; kingdom Metazoa; phylum Chordata; class Mammalia; order Chiroptera; family Phyllostomidae; genus Micronycteris; species Micronycteris hirsuta. Next base: position 246,768 of record PVJI01000297.1, on the reverse strand, counting down.
TCCACTGGGTGTGCTGGCCCTGGGGCCTCCCAGGAGGCACAGCACAGCTTCAGCTTCTGCCTGTGTCCTGTCCAGGGCCACACAGCATGAGGTACAAAGCAATCTGCATATGGCCGCTACTTGTGTTGGGCTTGGGGGTGTCCAGGCAAAGCCAAGCTGTGAACCAAGCCTGGCTTCCACTAGTTCTGGGCCTTCGGCCAGTTAGGGAAAGGTATAGGGCATGCTGAGGCCAGATGCTGTCTTTTTGAGAGATTTTAGGGAGGTTTGAAGGATGAACCAAGACAGGCCATTCATGTAGAAAAGCCACTGGAAATAGTTTGGGTGGGCGTGCAAGTTGGGTGGTGTGGGATCTCAGGAAGATACCAGGGTGGAGAAAACGGTGTGAGCCAGACACAAAACAGTTGATGGAGACTCAGATATGGTACCTGCTTACCAGCTCTGTGTGTGTGTGAGAGTATGGGGGAGAGGGGGTTCCTCAGAAAAGGAACAATGGTCTCTGCCAGCACTTCTGTCTGGCAGAAAGCTGCCTTCCCAGCTCTCGCCTGATGCCAGACAATTCAGTTCCTTCCTGTGTGTCTCTGGTGCCTTTTGAGCTGCTGCCCCAGCACTGGAGCTCAGTGGGAGTGGGTCTGAGTAAGACTGTAAGTTCTGCCCTTAGTGTCGGCTCCTACACAGTTGATTCTCCATGGTGGTTGGTGGTCATAGCTGATCTTGCAGCCAATTGGCCTGGGAGTAAATCCCTCCCATTGATGTGCTAATAGCAGCCAAGGCTCAACTACAACAGGAGGGTGTACACAGCCCGCAAGGTGGAGTGCACCTGGACTGCCCAGCTTAAGTGATAGGGGGAGGCTCTGCCACTGGAACCTACAGAGTGCTTACTACATCAGGCCACTCTACCAAGCCTTGGGGATGTAGTAACTCTACCTAGTACATGGAAACAAACAGGGAAGCTGTTAAGATGAGGAGACAAAAAATATTTCCCAAATGAGAGAACAGAGCAAAGCTCCAGAGAAAGAAAGAAACAAAATGGAGACCATCAATATACCAGAGGCAGAGTTCAAAACACTGGCTATAAGGATGCTCAAGAAACTTAGTGAGAACTTCAACAGCATAAAAAAGAACATGAAAACCATAAAAAAGAACCAGTCAACCCTGGTCAGTATGGCTCAGTTGGTTGGAGTGTTGTCCCATAAACTGAAAAATCATGGGTTCAATTCCCAGTCAGGGCACATGCCTAGGTTGCAAGTTTGGTCCCCAGTCAGGGTGCATACAAGAGAAAACTTATTAATGTTTCTCTCTCACATTGATGTTACTCACACATTCTCTCTCTCTTCCTTCCCCTCTCTCTAAAATCAATAAGCATGTTCTTGGGTGAGGATAAAAAAAAGAAGAGCCACTCAGAAATGAAGATACACTAACTGAAATAAATAATAATTTACAAGGAATCAATAGTAGAGTAGATGAAGCTGAGAATCAAATCAGTAATTTGGAATATAAGGAAGCAAAAAAAAATACCCATTCAGAATTGCAAAAAGAAAAAAGAATTAAAAAAATTAAAATAGTTAAGTAGCTTCTGGGATAACTTCAAGTATTCTAACATTTGCCTCATGGGGTGCTGGAAGGAGAAGTGAGAAGGCAAGACATTGAAAACCTATTTGAAAAAATAATGATAAAAAACTTCCCTAACTTGGTAAAGGAAATAGACATAAAAGTCCAGGAAGCATGGAGAGTCCCCATCAAGATGAACCCAAAAAGGCCCACACAAAGATACATCATAATTAAAATGCCAAAATTTAAAGGCAGAGAATCTTTAAAACAACAAGAGAAAAGCAGTTATTTACCTACAAGGGAGCTCCTATAAGACTATCAGCTGATTTCTCAACAGAAACATTTTAGGCCAGAAAAGATTGGCACAAAATATTCAAAGTAATGAAAAGCAAGGACCTATAAGCATCAAGACTACTCTACCTAGCAATGCTATCATTAAAATTGAAGGAGAAATAAAGAGCTTCCCAGACAAGGAAAAGCTAAAGAAGTTCTTATCACCAAACCAGTATTACATGAAATATTATAAGGTCTTCTTCAAGAAAAAGATAAAAATATGACCAATAAAATGGCAATACATACATATCTAGCAACAATTCAGTCTGAAAAACAAAATAAAACAAGCAGAATAGAAACAGACTCATAAATACAGAGAACATATTGATGGTTCCCAAATGGGTGAGGGGTTGGGAGGATGGGTGAAAAAGGTGAAGGGATTAAGAAGTACAAACTGGTAGTTGCAGAGCAGTTGTGAGGATGTCAAGTACAGTGTAAGTAATATAGTCAATATTATCATAATAACTACCTGTGATGTCAGGTGGGTGTGAAATTTATTGGGAGGATCACTTAGTAAGTTACATAACGTCTAAGCACTGGGTTTTACTCCTGAAACTAATATAATATTGTATTTTATCTGTAATTGAAAAATGAACAATGACACAGTAGTAGACCTAGAATTCAATCAAGATAGACTCCAGCAACCATAAACAAGTTATGCCACCTGTACTTGCTTCTGAAGAGTTAAAAGCTATGACAAGTATTGTTTTTCATCTTTTTTTGTAGTTGTTCTTAGTGCCCTGATCAATTCTCATGAAAGTATCCCTAGCTGGTGTAGCTCAGTGGATTGAGTGCTGGCCTGTGAACCTAAAACTCGCTGGTTTGATTCCCAGTCAGGGCACATGCCTGGGTTGTGAGCCAGGTCTCCAGTAGGGAGTGCATAAGAGGCAACTACACATTGATGTTTCTCTCCCCCTCGTTCTCCCTCCCTTCTTCCCCTCTCTCTAAATACATACAGTCTTTTAAGAGTAGTTATGAAAGTACTATGTAGGCAGTGCTGAACCTTCGCAAACTCGTGTTTATGGAGCGGCACTCTACCTGCGTAGATCGAGGATAGATCAAGGGTAGTTCTGAGAGCACTCCTTCTGCAGCCGGTCCTACCTGAGCTCTGCCTGTTCTGCCCCCAATCTCAGTGTCCACATCAGTAAAACGAGAATAATAAAAAGCTACCTTGAAAGGACTTTTCCTTGTTTAAGTGGAGTAATAAATGTTAAAGACATGGCCTATGTTCTGTACTCAGCAAATGTTTTATTAGTATCAGCAATGCCCAACTTCTCAAAGATTTCAATGAATTGTTTGGAGGGAAGTAGAAGCTGATTAATGAAACAATTTTATCAGCTGCAGTAACATCAGGCACAAGAATGCTATATCTACTTCTATCTCCTAGTGTTAGTGCATAAGCAAAGTAACATGAAAAAAGTTTAAATAATTTAAATAGTTCTTAATTTAAAATAAGGTCTCTACTATGTCTAGATTTTCCTCATGGTAGGATTTTTATTTTGTTACAGATAATCCCTGAAGCTTCTCCATGCACGTTGCATGGAGGTAGCCATGCTCTATAACACTTGAAAAGAGCAACTAGGTTTTGTAAGAAAGCTTGTTATTCTGTTAATGTCACCTGTTCACTTGAGAGGCTGGCAGAGCTCTGTCCACAGTGCAGACTCAATATCAGTGGAATAAAATGTCTGCTTTTTTTCCCTGGATGATCTGGTTAATTATCTGCTTAAATTAGGTTAAAAACTTTTTTTGTCAGGGCAATCTCTAATTATTTGGAAAACCAGGTAACCATGTGCTTTTATGAGGCTTTAGTCTCAACATAAACCAGCATTCTGAAAAATACTCAATCTCCACATGCTTTCTTTTGCACAGATTTGGATTGAGACTTTGAGCTGTTCTGTGTATAGCTACTTATGGGCACAAAATATTCAAACCGTCATTTTTTTCTTACACAAAAGGGAGATCCAACTTTGAGCTGTGAGGATGCTGGTGCTCAGCACAGATCAGTAGCAAGTTTTTTGAAAGGATACAAACACAAATACATACCTGGAATGTCAATGAGATGTTTTTAGAGGCAACGCATTAAAATGCAAGACAGGAGATCATGAGATCAGCAGCAACTTACGAGTTTCTTAATTCTAATGTGAAAGGAGAGAGAGAGAGAGAAACAACAGCAAACTGCTGTAAAGCAGCTTAGACAAAGATCTCTTGGGCTTGATATGAAGCTTGCTTGGGAGAGAGTGTGTGGGATATTTTCAGTGGTCTTCTCAGTGACATGAATGGGGGTGGAAAGAGCTGACCTGAGGCGAGGAAGGGGGGTTAAAACCACACAGTATTTTCCAGGTTCTGGATTATGTCCATCTGCCCCTTCTACTAGCATATTTCTGAGTCACATATGAGACATCTCTTTTGGTGGTAGCTGATTTTTTCTGGCTATTCTGGGAAAAAAAAACTGGTGCCATTTCTTAAGAACGGACTAGGTATCAGGTATAGTACTGGGGGCTTTGATCCCATTTACAGCAACCTGACAGCATCCCTGTAGGCTGATGGCATTGCCTTCCAGAGAGATGCGGAGACTGAGGCTTGATGATTACTGCTCAAGGCTGGGAATCAGACCTAGTGTGGTTGGACGCCAAAGCTGGGCTCTTAGCCACAGCTGCATCCAGATGCATCAAAGCTGTGCTCAGACAAGCGGTCGATCTGCCAGCCTTCAGTCTGACCTGAGATGGAGTTAGAACAAGAATGAGTCTGGGGCTACTTGGTGGAGGTGCAGTTGAAAAGCACTCCACTTAGAATCAGAAACTCTGAGCACCAGACTAGCTGCTGCCTGCAGCTCTGCGGCTTTGGGCACATTACTTAACTTCTCCGAGTCAGTGTCTTCCTTGGTAGAACTGAAATACTAATGCAAAAGAATGAAACTGGACCATAATCTTACACAACACCCAAAAGTTAACTCAAAGTAGACTGAAGACTTGAATGAAGACCTGCAACCATAAAACTCGTAGAGGAAAACACAAGCAGTAAGGTCCTTGACACAGATCTTGGTGATGAGTTTTTGGATTTGATACTTTATAAAGAAAAAGCATCAAAAGCACAGATAAACACATGGCACTATATCAAACTAAAAAGTCGCACATCGAAGGAAACCATCAACAAAATGAAAAGCAATCAACTTGAATGGGAGAAAATCTTTGTAAATCATATATCTGAGAATTGGTTAACATTCAACTATATGAAGAACTCATACAACTCAATAGCAAAAAACCAAACAATCTGATTAAAAAACGGGCAGAGGATCCATGCTGACATTTTCCCAGAAAGGACACACAGATGGCTGAAGGTCCCTAAAGATATTCAGTATCACCAGTCATCAGGGAAATGCAAATTAAAACTGCAGTGAGCTATCACCTTACACACGTTTAAATAGTTATTGAAAAGATGAGAAATAACAAGTTTTGACAAGAATGTGGAGAAAAAGGGAGCCCTTGTACACTATTAGTGGGAATGTGAATTGTGTAGCCACTATGGAGAACAGTATGGAGGTTCTTAAAAAATTAAAAATAGAACTTCCATATGATGCAACAATTTCAATTCTGAATATTTTTCTAAGGAAAACGAAAGCACTAACTCAAAATGAAATCGGCACACCTATGTTTACTGCAGCATTATTTATGATAGCCAAGACAAGGAAGTGTTAGTAGTGGAAAAACGGCACCAGGTGTTAGACTGGTGGAGTCAGACTGGGCCTCGGTTCAGTGATCTTGGTACCTGAATTACGGCTAAGAAAGAATTCAGAGTCAAGACTTAAACTATACGAGAAAGTTTATCCAGAAAGTCCCACAGGTAGAAGAAGAGAACTATAGATGAGATGGGCTCAGGAAACAAGTTTTAGCAAAAGAAAGGCCTTTGGAGCTTAGTTAAGTGGGGGAGAGAGAGAAATGGGGCAAGAGAGAGGGAGGGAGGGAGGGGGAGAAGGAGAGAGACATTGGGAGCTCTGGGGACAGAAGGGGGTGGGGAGAGGCACGGGCGTGCTCCATAGAAAGAGTAGGTTCTTCCTTCTGAGGGTTTTTCTGTACAGGTCTCAGGGGAGGATCTCAATAGAATATGCATCAGCATTCCAGGTATGCCCCCTCAGGGACGTGGTCTGCACTGATTGGTTGTCACCAGGGCAAGGGGTGATTAGTCAATGCAGCATGTCCTGATGTCAGTCCTGATGTCATTCCTGCTGTCCTCCTTCTGCCTGGTTTTGCTGCTTTTGTACCTCAATTAAAAAGATCACTTTCTAGTTCTACTGTTACCATCTCAATTTAGGCCTCCTCCTCTCAGGTGGAGTTTTGAGCCTTCTCTGTCGGCTCCACCTGCCCCAAGTGTGGTCTCTCAGGGCACACTCCAGCCTGCTGTCAAAGAGAGCGTTCTAAACATGAAGTGTGATCTTACAGCTCCCCGGATGGAAGTCTCCCACCGGCACCTCACAGACCACGGGACAGCCACAAGCTCTTCACTGTGATAGTGTTGATAACCTCTTCGTGATTTGGCCCCTGCCTGATTTTTCAGTCTCTGGCCCTGACAGGCTTCTGTCTGCAGGCCACCTGTGTCAGTCTACCTGTGATTTCCGCAATACATCCTGACCTTTCCTACCTTCAGGCCTTTGCAAACGCTGCATCCCTCAGCTTAGATATTGCCTCTCCTCTGACACCTTCTCTGATTTTTCTAGTCAGAAATCAATGCATCCTCCTCTTTGATGTTATAGCTAAAAACTTACCAAAGTAGCAATGATTTCCTTATGTGTATCTCATCTGTTAGGTTGGAAGCTCCTTGAAGGCAGGACCAGGGTGACTTATCTCTGTAGTCTTAGTACCAAGAGTAGTGGTGCCATATATTTATAATATATATAGTTTATTCAAGAAAGACAAGGGGTGGGAGTGGACAACGGCCCAATTAGGAGGCTCCTGCAGTTGTCTAGGGAAAAAATGACAAAGGGCTGGACGGTGGTTGTAAGGAGATCTGGTTCTCATCCCTCTTACAACCCGACCCCTTCCCTCCACGTCGACTGAGTGGAGGGCTAACTGGGCGTCCCCTTCCTTGCTTGCCCATCCACAGCCATATCTTCTGAAGCACCACTTTCTTCAAGAATGGAGGACCCGCACCAGGGCAGTGGCAATGGGATGGAAAGGAGCAGTAAGTTTGAGAGATTATTAGAAAGTAGAAGAGAAACAATTGTACATGAAGGTCAAGGTAGAAAGAAGAATCCAGAATGAAGTATCCCAATGAGTCAGGCAGAAGAGCGTAATATTTCCATCTTTAATACCATCTCTTTATTGTTTTGAAAAGGAGAAAGCAAACTGCTGAAGGGTGGGTCATGCCCAAGTCGTTCTGAACGATTCAGAACCAACGGTGTAGCAACAGGAGTTCGAAAGGTTGTCATGGAGAAACTAGAGGGCTTCAGTGAACCGCTGGTGGAATCAGTCCTTCATAGCAGAAGACAGAGGGGAGGCTCGGATGGACTGGGGACTCCTACCAGGCAGAAATATTTATGGTCTTACAGTGGCTAAAAGGACAAAGAAAGTGGTTGTTCTATTATTCTATTGTCCAGGGTCAAGATGAAGGTCCTGCAGATGATTTACCCCAAATACTCTTTAGTTTTTAGTTTTCTCTTCAAATATTTGGCAGTTCTGGAAGAGGCAGAGTCTATATTATTATTATTATTATTATTTTAATTACTCAAGGCACATGGGTGTACTTAAATGGGCAGTGTTTAACAATGGTGGCACTTTATACATTTTTTTGTTCAATCTGATATCTCCAGGAGAATGGTAGAGAAAATCATTCAAAGGTCGTATTTCACCAACCTCCATATTCAGTTTGTGGGTGAGAAAAGGAAGCTCCAAAATTTGAATTAACTCTTCCCAGGAGCACTAGTGTCAGAGAAATGCTGCTCCATTCCTGGCCTTCCTGCAGCTCAGCTCCTGAATGTTTTCCATGTTCCCTGCTGGCCTCCAGCCTTCACAACCAAAGCTTCTAGGTCCGGAAAGCTGACACCCCGGAAGTGAGGGTAGTTAGGTATATTTTTGCTGTATATCTTGGTTGAGAGGAAAATTCCTGGTCTTCAGTCTTAAAGATCTTACAAATTTCAGCTTCAAGATTTAAGTCTCTTGTACTCATATTTCCTACAAATTGTTTGGGGTAGCGAGGAAGGTCGTTCAAGTTGTAGACATTTTTTACTTTAAAGCAGTTGTTTCACTGTTGACTACATATTGGAATCATTTCAGGGCTTAAAAATGACTGATGCCTTGGTCTCACTCCCGGTGTTTCCAGTTTAGTTAGTACGGGGGGCAGTGTGGGCACTGGGACTTTGGAGAGATCCCAGCATGCCGCCACAGCCAAGGCTGAAAACCACTCACTCAGATGCCTCGGCTTCTATTAGCTGTAAATGTTTCACAAGAGCTGTTAGTCTCAGCTTGTAGAAGTGGCTATTTGAGGCCTGGAAGAGGAAATCAGAATGAGAACAAAGAGAAAGGAAGTGAAGACATAAGAAAGCATTCAGAATAAAGGTTCATTGTTAACCAAACCTGGGAGAGGAGGGAACACACACTTTCTTATCTGCCAAAGGCTCTGTGTGAGTGCCTGTGGGTGCGTGTGCACAGCTTCGAGGCTGACTCCATATTTTATGTCTAATGCAGAAGCCGACTCTGCTGGCTCACAGCTCTGCAGCTGTTCTCAGTCTGAGTCCAGCCTGTCCCAATGGGCTCCGTGCAGCAACGGGTCTCATTTATAGACCTCATATGCAGGGACCTGGAGACTCCAAACTGTAAATTAAAACCTTGTGTATATTAGTTTGGTGAATTCAATCCCACAGCATTTCAGCTTCTCCAAGTAGGCCGTTTTCATTAGAAAGGGAGGGTGAAACCCAATGGAAAGGAAATAGGTCTTTTATAGTCACCCTTCCTATTTCTGGTAGGAGGTCTTGATACAAAGGCAATAAAGGAAGTACAGTCTAAAAAAATGTTGAGGGTTTGGTCAGGCTTGGTCCTGGCATGTGTGAGGGGAAAAGGAGAGGGACAGGACTCTGGGTCCTAAGGGTTGGAGCTAGAAAGTTCCTTAGAGAGTATCTGCTTCTGACGACCAGAGAGCTGGCAAAGACAAGCTCGACATTCATTTATCCTTGAAGGCACCTCTGGAGACTTTTTTCACGTTGACAATAGGAAAGGAAACTGAGACCCAGAGAGGGAAATTGTCTTGGCCAAGTCACACTGCTAATTAGCAGAGGGGGCAGAGCTCAAAGCTGTGTGTCTGGATGCTAATCCAATGCACCTCTTTGTCATCACGCTGCCTTGAAGATACTATGGTGAGTTGAAAGGAGACTTATGTACTGTTTCTAAAGCAAAGTAACACTATGAATTAGAAAAAAGTTTTCAGGAGTTTCAGGTTGAGAAATTCCCCTGGCTTGTGCCAGAGAAGGTATGGCGAGGGCTTGAGGGCGAGGTGAAAGTGGGAATAGATGCGGGAGACATTGTAATGGGAGAACCAACAAGATCTGTGCCTTCATGGGTTTTAGAGAAGAAAAAAACTAGGGTCAGGAGATACCAATCCTCTCATTTTTATGCCTCAAAGACAGCCGCTCTGTCTAGTTTATTTACTCAGCTGATTTAGGTAGTGGCTTCAGTTCTATAGTTAGTTCTCCTCTATTTGGAGCCAAATGTTTTCCTTCTGTCTAGTATCATTAAGAGATCGAGGGCTAACACCATCACCTTTCCGTCTCCTACTGTTACCCGCGTTATTACTACTCCTGGTGCCGCTATTGATGTGCTGCTCAGAAAGATGAGGCGTTTACACCCCACACAGACAAGTCCAAGGCAAAGGTTTGTCCTGCTCTTTCTGGCTGCCTCCTACTCTCACCATATGTAACTGCAGTTTCTTTCTTAAACATTTAAAAAGTAGCTTACTTTGTACTAACAAAGTAGAGTCCCAAGCTCCAGGAAGTAATCCCAAGGCCAAAATGCCAGGCATATGCCAGGAGTTCGGGTAACGGGACCACCACGGGAACCAGAGCGCCAGGACTGGGCTGCGGAGGACTCAGGAAAGAGTTTGTGTCTTGAGTAAGAATAGATTTGAGTCAACACTCTGTAGGAGAGAAATGGAAGACCACGGGGGCAGAAGGGAGAGCTTCAACAGGGATGTGGCCTGGGAATGTCTTTGACATTCTGGGGGACAGTGGCTGAGCCAGCACTGGGAGAAGGGAAGCAGGGATGGACGGTCCCCTGGGGTCTGACTTGTTTCTCAGGCCCCTGGGCTGACACTGTGTTGGGCAGGGCCACTGGCCCTCATTCTGAACTACCTCGTGACCTCCATGTTTTACCAGGGGGGTGACTCCATGCGATTCTACAGCCAATTTTGACTTTAACTGATTTTTGGTCTGTGAAATAAATGGGCCAGAGATCAAGTGTCTGAACTTTGTAGCATTAGCACCTTGCTTGGAGAAGCTCAAATTCACCTCACAGTGTCCCCCGCTTTCACTTGTGACCTAGCACATCCTCATAAATAAAAAGACTTTTCTATCACAGCCCTAGCGAAGCAAATGGTTTTGAACTGAGACACATGTTTTGTTTCCACTCTGTCTTTGGTTATGTGTTTTCCGCTTGGAATTTAGTTTGTCGCCCCGCGGAGCACACGGGATGGCTTCGAGGAGGGCACGCAGCGCTGCGTGGCGGCTCCTCTGCCTGCAGGGTGCTGCCATGTAGCGGGGTGGCGAGGTGAAGGACGGGGCGGAGTGAAGGGGAGTACGGAGGTCCGAGTGGCTCTTGGTTAATGGGCAGCCGAACAGTTCTGCGCTGACTCTCCATCGTCAGCTTCAGGGCTTCCCTTTAAAGCCCACTTTGCGTATTGATGCCAGCGCAGCTGCACCTCCGTGGGCATCGGGGATAGACGGTGTGCGGGAGCAGTGTGTGGATTTCATCTCAGCAGGGCTACCTGGGCCGGGGGAGGAGCTCGGCGGCACTGCGGGAAGGTAGCCCACGCTGCTCTCGGGCAGTCTGCTCACCTGCCAGGGCCAGGTCCAGGATCGCTTCTGTCACAAAATCTGTCTACACCGTGTCAGCAGACTGAGGCTGTTATCTCTTGCAAATTCACAAATCTCCTTTTGTCTATCTCACTTGAAAATAATTACAAATTATTTTGCCGAACCCCTTGTCATGTTGTCTTTTCTATAATTTAATCCTTCTGCTGTTACTTACATTTGATATATTTATTCTTTGTTCCTCCAAATAGCTTGCAAGCTCTTTGTGAGCAAGGGCCAGGCCTCTGCTCCATTGTATAACGTTACTTTGCATTTCTCTGGCACTGTAGAGCTGACAAATCCCTTCCACATACACTACTCACTCGACTTTCACAATGATTCTCAGTTTGGAAGAGCCGGTAGCATTAGGATTCTGACTTCTCGGATGGGGAGGCCTGGAATGAGAACTGTTCAGCGGCTTGCCCACAGTTCCACTCTGACGTTCCCCACAGGACAGGGACGCCGAGGGATTCAGTGCGCTCCGTTGACTTATCTGTCCATTAAATCTCAGCTCAACTCCACAGCCAGCCTGATGTCTTAAGCAGCAGGATTTGCATTTCGGGGAGATGGTTGTTTGTAACGACACCCTGAGCTCCCCGGCTTCATGGCAGCCGCCCGGTCAGCACCGCTGTGTGAGAGGCGTTCGGCGCGTCGGGACGGCACAGGCAGGCGGTCAGTCGGAGCTCTCGCTTGTGCCGCCTCCGCTCTCTTCCAAAGTAGGTTTTGGAAGAGAATTCCTTTGTTGCTTCACCTCTCCTCTTCAGGCTGCCTATGAAGACAGAGGTCAGGGGACTGAAAGGGTGGGTTTTAAAATGCTTCTTTCCAGATGTCCTCTATTTAGTTCGTGCGGTGTTACTTGGCAGCGATGCTTGGTTTTGGAAGTGTGAGGATTACTTGAAACCATATGACAGAACTGCTTTTCTTATGGAACCAAATGTTGTAAAAAGCTTGGGTAGTAAAAGTGGTGCAACAAAAATGGGATTCATAAAAAGGGATTTTATACCTTTTCTATTTCCAGGACTCTGTCAAACTGGAAAGGACAAAAGTACATGTACTTCTGAACATCCACAGAGGATGGCAGTCCCTTCCCTGCACAAGGCTGTGCAGCACAGAGCGAGTCGGAGCTTCTTCCTGCCTCCCTCTCCTCTTCCTCCCTCTCCTGCCCCCTCTGCCTCTCACTCTGTCCTCAGTGAATTTAGGTAAGTAAAGTTTTCAATTTGTCTAAGTTACCTGCAATGTTGTAAGGATAAATGAGGTGTAAAAGAACTTTAAAGTAGAAAATTTCTTTGAAGAATCCAAACTCAGTGTGAACAGATCACCTGGACTCTATAATCCAGGAGGAAAGGAGATGATGGTAATGATTAAAATGAAACTTGGAACCAGGTACAGAGAACTGGACTTTCAGGTGATGACCTGGGTCAAAGGCAGCTGTAGTGCAGAAGGAAACGCAGGAGAGTCAGAAGGTTTGAAACTCAGCTGTCACTCATTCTTGGTGTAGCCAGGAGTGAGTCCTCAGCTCTCTTGGAGCTGTTTCCTCATTGGTGATAACAATGCCTGCCTCACAGGGTAGCTGCAAGGAGTCCTGAGATAAACCACAGGGAAAAGTCTTAATAAAGTGAAAGTGCTATGCAGAGGGAAGGGGTTACGGATGTTATTTGGAATAGTGTTTATGCCTTTGCCGTGTGTCTTTATGGAAGTGTAGATGGTTCTTAACGTTCCCATGGGTGGTAGAGGCACCAAAATATCTACCACAACTGAGCAGAGACTCAGTTATAATCATTAGTTACTGATTGAGAAAATTAATTAATGCCCTTGTGAAACTGTGCCCCGCACCTCACTTCCCAGGAGACCCCGCGCTCTTCGAGGGAGACCTCTTCTTGAGCCCAGACATGCCCTGGCTTCACTCCTGCCTCTGCGTTTCACTCCATCTGGTTCTTCAGCCTGGGCACGGGGGGCAGGAGTGGTGGGGAAGCTCTCCTTTTACTGTTCATTATAATCCTGTCCATTCTGCAAGGTTCCCTTTTATCTTCTGTGAAGACTTTCCTTGAGCTCTCCAGGAAAAAAATCCTTCTCCTTCCACAGTTCTTCTGCAGAACCTGATTCCTTTTGTTGGTTTAACATTTTCACCTGTATTTCAGAGTGAATTTTCACAAATCCCATCTTGTGCTAGAATTGCGAGTCCTGCCAGGGCAGGGCACCTGGTAGAATTCCACTTGCTGTCCCCGCTGCCCGGCACGGAGGCTGCCTGACGTGTCCGCATTCACCGAACGGTAGTTGTTTGGAATCTCGGTGAGGTGCAGGGCAACAATAGCCGGCAGAGCCCTAAATCAAGTCTGTAGTGAGTGTTCAGAAATAATTGCCGGCTGAGTGCTTGATTCTTGGTAAAGACATTCAGCGAAGGATTCCTAATTAATCTGTAATTTGTCACATTAAATACACCAAAACATTTCATTCCTTTGAGCACTCTGGCCACTTGAAGTCTCAATACAAGCTGTCTTTTAGTTTTTTATTTCTACAGGTACTTGGTTTCTAATTTTAAAAGTAGCAGGTGCCCAAAGTGGAAAATTCGGAGACTACGAGAAATTTAAAGAAACTAATAGTAATACAATATTTGAGATACTTTGTTCTATTTTTATTGGGTATATGTTTTTTTTTTTAAAGATTTATTTATTTATTTATTTATTTTCAGAGAGAGGAGAAGGGAGGGAGAAAGAGCAATGTATGGTTGCCTCTTACATGGCCCTCACTGGGGACCCGGCCCGCAACCCAGGCATGTGCCCCGACTGGGAATCGAACCGGGACCCTCTGGTTCCCAGTCCACGCTCAAGCCACTGAGCTACACCAGCCGGGTTGGGTATATGTTTTTTGAGATTAAATTTTAATATAACTTTATGACATTTTTCACTTAATAATACATCAGAGACATTTTTCATGTCATTAAAAATTCTGATAAAATATTTTTAGTGCCTACATAATGTTTCATCATATGAATAAAACATAATTTATAAAAATATTAACTTGTATTGGTCATTTAGAGTGGATCCAATTTTCCTTTATTATAAATAATTCATACATGAATATCTTTATTTAAAAAATCTTTGCACTTCAGATTTTTTCCATAGGATATATTAATAGAAGAGGAATTGCTAAGGTGAAAACATTTTAAAAACTCTGTGTACATTTTCCTAAATTTATTTTCAGAAAGGTTGTAATAATTATATATATTTTCATGAAATGGTATTAGAGTTCCCATTTCATTGTATTCTCTCAGTAGTTTATAACTTTACCTGGCTGACTTTATTTTTTAAAGAGGGCATTTTTGAATCAACATCATTGTAACATAAGATACTTACTTAACGTTAATTATTTCTAGAAGTGGGTGTATATTCTGAATTGATGATCTAGTATGTAATTCTGATGAGTGTGACATTAAATAACACAAACCACACAGTGGGACCCAAGTGGGACCTGTTGTTGTTGTATTATTTCCCCAGAAACAATAGAATTAAGGCAACTGCCATGTCTAAGATGTCTAAGACTACAGCAATTTAGGAAGAAAAGAACATTTTACATTACATTATTATACTAATGTAGGGAAGTATATTAAAATGGAAAAACTAAGTAAAACATGCATTAAAAATAAAAGAAGATATCTAGGTCCATTGTGGGACTATATTATCATTTTTTGATGTGAACTAGACACTCAAAGCTAAAGGTGTGTGTGTATATATAAAAAATTTGTGTATATGTATAAATTTATTATTAGCATAATTATTTGACTTTCTTCTAAAGCTTTTACATTATTATTTTCTTTTTCCAGGTAGTAAGGGGACAAATGCTTTTATAATAAATATCTTCATGGAAAACATATCTTGAAAGGAAAAATCACTTAATTTATATCACAAGATCCCTTGGAAGTGACCGGAAGGCAGTGTGGAGTCACAGTCAGTAAGAGCTTGAAGGGATGGGAGACAGTGGAGTCTATCCCTTCCTGTAGACGGAGAAACTGAGGTCTGTTGAAGTTAAAGTAGCTCATCTAAGGAGACCTAGCAGGGCACTGCCTGAAGTGGGTCTCAAACACGTGTCTCCTTGCTTCGGGAGCCGGGCATTTTCTATTACACTGCCCTATGTTTCAAAACTATTTTGGTTAGCAGATGGTATCACACAGAGATTTGTGAGGTGGTTTTTTTTGTTTTGGTATCTGCTAACTCAAAACCTTTTGCTGCCTGCGTGAAATGAAACACTCCTTATTCCATTACATAGACATCACGGAGGAGCTGGTGGCAGTTGACTAATAAAACACCAAACAATACACAGGGGGAGAATCCTCCCCTGGCTCCCAATGACGTGGTGTGTCCCCACACACGTTCTCCCTACAGCTCCGTGTTGTCCTTTGAGACGAAGCCGATTAAAACCCCTGTGAGTCGCCGAGCCTCGTCGTGGGCAATACAACTAATGCCCTTTGCAACTCCAGTACCTCCAGTGTGAGTGCAGCCAGAAGGGCAAAGGTTTGGAGGAAGGGGTTACGGATTCACACTAAGATAACATGAGTCATGAGTGAGCTTGTCTCCAGGAGGATATTTGCACCGAAGGAGCAAAAGGCTGGTTTTCTGGAGCAAAATGAAAAAGAAAATGAGAACAATTCCTATGATTCAGGGATGAGGGTAAAGCGTACTTTACAGAAAAGCAACGTGACTTTTTTTTCTTCTCAAATAATCGACATTGGTCAATTTCACAAGATCTTGTTCAGTTTTGATTTCAAATATCAATGTCAAAACTTTCCTCGGCAAAGCTGAGTAAACAAAGGGAGACGTGCAATATTCCCAGCCCTGTCTCTTGTCCTGGCTCTCACATCCATTCCCCTGGTGTATCCGGATAAGTAAATATCTCAGATCTTCCTGGTGAGACTTGGCCTATGTCGATTTTCCATTCAAAGGGAGCGAGGGCACAGAGGCCACAGAAAACTAGTATTTTCCTTTTGTAGAACTAGTCTAATTTAACTCCAGATGGCCACCTTGCTTCCATCTCCATTGTCAGCTAACCAATCCTGAGACCATCTGCCCCTCCGTTGCCTGCTTATCCGGACCCTCAAAGAATTACTCCAGTCCTGACCTTCTTTCTGTTACACTTCTTAGGAGCACCAGGTAATGCATCAAGGACAGATGTGGAAAAGCAGTATTTGAAATGAGTTATGATGTAAAAGAGATGACTTGCTATTGTGTGTTTTATCAAGGGCACCGCTCACCAGCATCATGTACCTCACAATGCTCACACAGGGGACTTAATGCCCACCGTCATTAAGCTTACAGAATCATTAAATGCACTAACGGAGAGAGCCAATACGTCCCCCCACTCACTCCACTTCGCCTGTTTAACTGGCGGGTCTCTGACATGTTACCACCCTTGACTTCCTCTCCTCCTTTTTTTGCTAAGTCACTGTGACTACCTCAGAAGAGCTCGAACGCAGAAGCACTTACGAGGAAAGAAAGGCAGAGAGAGGTATTGTCAAACTACAGTTTAAATTTACAAGTAGATTAAATGTTGCTTATTATGCTTTATAACATGTTAAAGGTTAATGTCTAGCCATTTATCTGTTTTTGATAGATTTATCTTCAGAAGTCTATGTAAAAAAAAAAACAAAAAAAACCTACCAGCCTAAAAATTTCAGTTTCCCAGTAATTACAGAAATCCAAATTTATCAAATTGGTGAAAAATAGAAACAAAATTATTTTTCTTATTAATCAAAAGTATATAGAGAAATAGGTACTTCTTACATTGCTGGTGGGTTTACATTAAACATTAATAAACATTTCTGGACAATCATTTGGTACTATGTGTCAAAAACCTTAAAAATTTTATATACATTGAGCCTGAAATTCCATATTTAAAAAGTTACCATCAAAAAGTTTTAAAACTGAGCTTTAAGGATAAAGTGTAGAATAAATTGGAACTGCCCTCAATGTCCTGTAGTAGGAGACTGGCTACATAAAGGAATGTAGAGACAATAAGTAGGATACATTTATCTGAATGACGTATCAGAAGTGTATTTGTTGAAAACGAAAAAGATGTGAACATAACGTGCCACCATGGGCATCACCAAACCTTGCCACTAGCACGGGCCCATTTTTGTGACCAGTATTTTAATGCATATTTTCTTCAGAGATGTAAGTAAACTGAATGGTGAATAAGTGAATTCATTAACAAACTAGATACACAGCTTTAGTATTTCGTTTTTATTTTTGTCATGGCAGTGCGTGTGTGAGATTCAACACTGGGACGCTTTTTAAGTATACAATGCAGCGGCATTAAGTCCATTCACAACGTCCTGCAGCCACTGCCTGTGAATTTCCAGGGCTTTGTCGTCATCCCTATCACCTGATTTTTAAATGCCTCTTCTGCTATTCAATGCCTTATTTTATTATTATTTTTAAAAAATATATAGAGTTTCTAAATGGTTGATGTGGCCAAATAACTGACCTGGAGCTGAATGCCTTGGTACAAATTCCTCCCTGGATGAGACATCACAGACGCTGTTCACGGAGTCCCAGCGCCCATACAGGTGCCACAAAGCAGAGGTCACGTGAGTGGCCCCCCACCCCCCCGCCGCCCCCACCACCCCGCCCAACCCCCGAGAAGCGGGAACGTGTGAAATGCTAACAGCTGCACTTGGTGAATCATTTCAGATCTGGGGGGACTATGGTTCTGCCCGCTCAGTGCCCATTCGCCCACCTTCTCTGCCCACAGACCCTGCCTGGGTGCTGCAGACAACCACGTGGTTCCAGCAGGGTTATCGTTAGCACCTACCCCCAGGCCTTGGCCACGGGTCCAGAGGGTCGGCCTGAGATCCAAACCGAGTTCACAATTTTTGTCTTGACATTTCTCAAGGAATGGTTGTAAGGAAATTTTATTTAAGAGAAAAGGGCCTTTATTTTCATGTCTGGTTTTGGAGCATTTGTGCTATGAATCTGGAGTATCAGCAGTCATGCACTCCACTCCGTTAGGTAAGATAGTTTGGGAAAATAAATGGAATACTCAGAGAAAAACCGACATGAGAGATGGAGAAAGAGTCCTTAGGGAAGATCTGACCCTTGGTTGAGGTGTCCCTCAGGCTATGTCCCCGCCTGCCCTTTCCGCGGTTGGATTATTCATCGCCTTCTTTTGCTTACATTGATTTGAGTTGTGCTTCTGTTCTTTGTAATCAAGAGTCCTGATTAATACTGCTGAATTTATAATTGTAGCCAAACTACATACTTGATCAGTAATAGAGATGCCAGCCAATCTTGCTATACCATGGCTTTCTGGGATAAACACCAGGAGACTGGAGGATAGTTTCTCACTTCCCTCTGTCCGTGTATACCCCAGCCCCATGGATATTACATATATGCAAATATAAAGCAGTACTTTAAATCGCTGTAATCTTTTCTGTCTTGTGAAATCACACTCATTGTTCAAAATCACACTCATACAATTGCAGGGAACAGAAAACACTCCAGCCCTTTCGAGCAGATTTAATACAACAAATTAGGTACTTTCGAAATTGCTGCGTGTGCTGGAGAGGCAGGACTAGGGTCGGGCCTCTGGGAACGGCTCTTATGACCCTGGAATTGGTCTGCCAGGGGAGGGTCTCCTTCTGCCACAGTCAGAAAAGAGGACGCAAACAGCAATCAGGAAGCCACCTCGCATGTCTTCACACCTGTCTTCAGTTCTAAAGCTGGTAATTTGGAAACTTCATTCTGCCACAGAAAATCTCCAAGTCTCCACAACTGTGCTGGCCAGTGGCAGAAGAAAATTCAAGGGAATGGACCTCAACCTCACTTTTACCTTCTGAGTCTTGTGGGCACACCTAAACTTAAGTCACCATTACCTGGGTCAAGGAAAGAGTGTTTTGAACGGTGGTGCTGTGAAGCTTGCTGTCTGTGCTGGTTAAACCTCACCTTTGCATTTGGTAAATAATATACCTGGGGACAGTGCACACAGCGATGAAGAGACTGGAAACCTTGTTAGGGAAGGACTAACGAAGGGTCTGGACGTAGGTAGCTGGGAGTGAGAAAACTCAGGAAGGTTCTGCCAGCTTCCGCCAGATATTTGACAGGCTGGTACTGGATGGTCCTTAAGGGTCCTTGCTCTACAAGGCAGATTTTAAGGAACATTAGGAAGAAGCTTCTAGTCAGAGCTAGGAAACTATTGGGCTGGACTGCTGTGGAGATTGCAAGAAGTGCCCCACTATTATTTACGCCACCGGGTAATAGGGATGTTGTTGGAAATACTGTATTTTTATATACTAGAGACTTGAATATATAATCATTATGAAGTTGGTTCAGTTTGGCAAAATCCTTGACTTTTCTCAGTTTGCCTGGGTAGTGGTGTCTTTGTTAATGCTGGATTTAGAAAGAAGTGGGGGAGAAGGTGTCCCAACACAGCATCTCTTTCAGGGTCAAAAGTTAGATCTTACGAAGGCAGGTAGCTCTGTAGAAGTTTGGAGAAGGGCAGAACGTGGTTGAGACCACCCCTCAGGGGTTGGGAAGGAAGACAACATCAGCACCTCCCCCAGAAGACTTTAGGAATACACCCTATGGGGGATTTGGGTGGAGTTGCGACTGGACTGAGGGGTGAAATGGGGTTTAGTGTCAAAACTAAGCGCCGAGTACTGAGCATACTGTGTATGTAATGTATGTCATCTGATACTCGCAGCATCCTTTAGGTCGTTGCTCGGTTCACCCATGAGGAAAATGAAGTGTAGGAAGGCTCAATAAACAGCTTGTCCGGACAACAGCATCACTAAGGGGCAGAGCCAGAGTTTGAGCCCTGGAGCTCATGCGTACGATCCCATGCCACGTCCATGTCGGGAAAGGATCCCATGCCACGTCCATGTCGGGAAAGGATCCCATGCCACGTCCATGTCGGGAAAGGATCCCATGCCACGTCCATGTCGGGAAAGGATCCCATGCCACGTCCATGTCGGGAAAGGATAAGCATGCAGCTCGACACCCTGGCTGCACACCGGGGCCAGCAGGGTCAGGGAAGGCAGTGTCAAAACCTTCTGGGCAGTGAACCACCCATTTTTCTCTCCACAGTCGGGATAACACAGTCAAATCTATACATAGCCCAGAAATGATATTTTGGAACCACGTCCAATACCTGATTTCAGCACCATTCATTCTAGCTACATACATGAAATAGAACTAAAAGTAAATGCCCCAGAAGGTCTAGGTGAGGATCCATTGAGACAGTGTGTACAGAAGTGCTGGCCTGGGGTGTGCTCGCCAAGCAGAAGGGAGCTGCCTGAATCCGCAGGCCAGGAGGTGTTTCATTTTAAGAACATGGTGTGAGTCTTACACCATCTAGGCAGTTAGAAGAACAATTGAAGAAAAGGCATTTCTAAAAAAATTCTAGGGAGACCTTTATTTTTGAAAAAGGAGGAACTGCATCTATGAAATGTTATTTGCTATAACCCGCGGTGGCCCCTGGTGAAAATGAGTTGGACACCCTGAAATAGTGTAATATAAGCAATGACTGAGCCTCCCAATGGCTACGCCTCCCTTCCGGAGGCAGCGCTTCAGAGCTTTGGTTGTAAGTCCCATCTCCTTTACTCGTTGCAAATGAAACTACCTGGATGGCAGACACATTTCATTCTTGAATAGAAACCCCAAGTGGGTACCCCCTTGAGTTTGGCAAACCACCATCCACCCAGTTACTCCAATTAGAACCTAAAAGCCATAACGATTCCTGTGCTGCCCTCATCACCAACATCTGCTCCATCTGCAAGTCAAGTCAGTGCACCCCGAAGTGATTCTCGCGTGTTCCCTTCGCTCTCCCTCTTGTGATGCCAACCAGCGAGCCACCATCGCGTGACCTGGGAGAAGGGACGACTCCTGTCTCAAAGGACGATCACATCTTCCTGCTCATACCCGCAGTTCTTATGGGGATTGGAGGGGAGGGTTTTTTCCCCTCGCCAATAATCTTGCTAACTTTCGGCATGCTTGGGTCCTGTCCATTCATCTTTCTAGCTTTCGGCAGCTCAGTGGCTCGGTGGAAGAACTGCCCCCGCCACTGTCTTGGCCAATGGGGGAGACTCCCTGGGGCTCAGGCTGTGGTAACACCACTTGCCTTCTTTAAGTTCCTCAAATGCTCCAAGTTATTTTTCTCCTCTGGGCCTTGCACATATGGTCCCTTCTGTCTGGAATGATTTTCACCTCCGTGTCTGTCTATTTTTCATTCTTCAGATCTTAGTTTAAATTTTGCCTTCTGTAACCACTCTCCCTAGGTAGGTATTCTCTGTTATTCTTATTAATTCTTTGTGGTGCTTTGAATTTCGTAATTAGCTATTCATTAATTTGTGTTTGTTTATTGTCTCTCTTCCACTCTAAAATGTAAGCTCCAAGAATTCGGAAACTATGTGTACATATCTAACTTCTAAAATACTGTCTGACATATGTTAATTGCTCAATAATATCTGCTAAATAAAATTTTAGAAAATCATAGACATATGCAAAGAAAATAAAGCAGAATATTTTGTTTTCTGGAATTTTGAAAATAAAAATTTCTAGGCATGGCATAAAATTTAGAAACCATGAAGGTAAATATGACCAACTTGAGTATTTTAAACATTTAACATTTCTGTATTATATAATTGAAGGGTAGAAAACAAACTAGAAAAAATCTTTGCAAAGTACTCAAATGTATTTCTTCAAATAAATAAGTCAACCAATAGAAAAATAGACAAAAAAATACAACTTATAGAAGACAAAATAACAATAGCCTGTACAATATAAGAAATGCTAAACCTCACTTTTTTTTTTTTAAACATCAATTCTCTATCCTGGTAAATTAGGAAGAATTAACAAGATTCACAAATACCCAGGTCAGGTGTGTGCGGAAGCAGTTCAGTTTTACACACCAATGTCATACAACAGTTACCTCCATTACATGCAGTGTAAGTTAGTGTCATGTTTTTGTTGAAGGACTTGGGCATGTCTGTGGAACCGTAAAGGCATATTTACCTTTGACCCAACACGGTTTTGAATGAGAAATTTGAGGAATTTATGATTAGATAATACTTTCACAATGTGCAGTATACATTCATATATTTACATATGATGAAAAAGTTCAACCGCTGTTAAGATAATGAGAACAGTTTGTGCGACATCCGTGTAACCTGCAGCCAAGGAGAGTGGACTGGAATGCACATGTGTGAACAAGGACGAAGTCACTAAACTAGTCAGTGGGGGCGGTAGACGCTGATGTGTGGGCTTGGGTACCGTGTGGCTGTCATATTCAAAATAACTGAGCCGGTAGAGCACTGAATCTAGTATCTGATCTGCACCCAATATTGTGTGAAGCTTGAATATTTCTCTATGGAAACTAGTCGGATGACTCAGAAGGCTGCAGTGACGGGCAACTGGTGACTGGCGGTTTCATCAGGACAACACCCCTGTTCACGCATCACGTCTCTTGCCAGTTTTCCGGTGAAAACATCCTATCACCCAGGTGACTCAGCCCCCCTACAGCTCAGATTGGGCACCCTGTGACTTCTGGCTTTTCCCAAAGCTAAAATCACCTCTGAAAGGGAAGAGATTTCAGACTGCTGATGAGATTCAGGAGAATATGACGGGGTAGCTGATGGTGACTGGGAGAACTGTGGGAGGTCCCAAGGTGCCTATTTGGAAGGGGACTGAGGCGTCATTGTCCTCTGTACAATGTTTCTTATATCTTGTATCTTCTTCAATAAATGTCTCTATTTTTTGCCCTGGCTGGTGTAGCTCAGTGGATTGAGCGCAGGCTGAGAACCAAAGGGTCGCCGGTTCGATTCCCAGTCAGGGCACATGCCTGGGTTGCAGGCCAGGTCCCCAGGGGGGCCACGTGAGATGCAACCAGACATTGACGTTTCTCCCCATCTCTTTCTCTCTCCATTCCCTTATGTCTAAAAATAAATAAAATCTTAAAAAAAAAAAGTCTCTATTTTTCATAGTACATGGCTGGATACCTTCTGGACAGACCTCATATATTCATGTATTGGTATTTATATATCATGTTTATTTTGCCATTGTCTTAATAAAAACTAAAAACTATCTGAATATATAATTAAATAATGACACATTTATGCAGCTGTTCAATAGAATAATGCTATAGATCTATATATTTTATTTTGGAAAGTTATTCTAAAATATATTGTTAAATTGAACAGGTTTAAGTCAATAGTATTTGTAGTAAGATACTATTATTTTAAATAAAGATGTAAGTACTTGTAAGTTGTATAAATATGTTCAGGCACGCACGGAAAAATAAGAAAATGACTGAAATTCTTAACCATGGCTGTATTTGGGAAATTGCATTCAGAAAAACTTTCCCTTTTTGCATGTATGTTTGTTTTATACATTTCTGTATTGTTTGGATTTTTAAAAACTACAAAATGTGTAGTGTTCTGTAATTTTAAAAATGAGAGAGGCAGAGAACAAGAGTACTGTTTCACGCATTTTACCATCATCCGCGGCTGGAGCCGCCCTGCTGGGCCTCCTGGAAGGTCAGGCCGACTTGGTCAAGGGTTCAGGGGCGCCGGTTCTTCCCTCCATGTGTACCTCAGTAAGTAGGGGAACTTCACCATCATCTGTTTTTGTAAGGATTAAATGAGTTAAAGGTTTTGAGAAGGATTTATCACCTACAAAGCTCTTTTAAATACCAGAGATGATTATCATAACCCAAGTCACTGGTTACGAAGAAAATCCTCCCCTTGTGCGCCTGGTGCCCGAGCCGCTCTTTCCAGAAGCGCAATACCCGGCGTCCGCTGGAGTCCCCGGCCGGAGCTCCGGCAGCAGGGGCCTGGCCTGCCCCTGCCGCACCACCTCGCCAGCCGCGGGCTCCCAGCGGCGCTCGCTGCTCCTTGAACTTCCCGTGCGGGTTCACCTTCCTCCTGGGGTGCCACATGCCGCAGCGCGAGCGGAGCACGTGGTCGGCCAGACAAAGGAACAGTGTGCGGCAAACGTCCCCTACCGCTGGGGACACGGACGGGGCGGAGCCCGAGCGCTATATTTCGCTGCAGTTCCAGCGGCCGCCGGCCGTCCGCGGCGCCCAAGAGCGGCCTCGCCTCCCTTTCCAGCGCCGCCCCCCCTCGGCCCCCAGGCCTGGCTGCCCTCGCGCTAGGACGCTAGGACTTCAGTTCACCCCCACGGCCGCACGGGGCTCCTCCTGAAAGATCCCCCTGCAGGGCGCTGGCGGGGGAGGGGCAGGGCCGTGCCCAGCTGTCCCCGTGTCTCCGCGGGAGGCTCGGCCCACCTGCCCGAGCCGTCATCAGCTGCGGGGCGCGCAGGCGCTCCCGGGCGGGTCAGAGGGAAGGCGACCTGTGGCTGCGTGGGGAATCAGTATCTCCTGCTCGCTATCCGTCAGCGTGGGGGCGCACAGGGCAGGGCAGGGCAAGGGTGGGCGCCTGACAGGTCGTGAGAATGCAAACTTGCTAGTCTCCGCTTTCCCCTCCCGTCGCGCACTCCTCTGCCTTCCCCTAAACGCTATTTCCATTTTCCTGGAGGTCACATAAAATGCACATTTTAGGAAGATTACAGTGAACAAAAATAGACTGGCTAGAGGTGGGGAGGGATGCGTCGGGGCATGGGCTCGGTTGCCTGAGTGAAAGGAAAGGAAGAAAATGGCTGGCATTTTCAGTTGCTGACATTAGGCACCAGGACGCCAGGCGCTTCCTCTGGTGGCGGTGGCTCATGAGGTGGTTTTTTTTTTTTTTTTTTTTTTAATGTGTTTATTGATTTTAGAGAGAGGAGGAAGGGAGGGAGATAGAAGTATAGATAGATAGAGGGAAACATGTATGTGAGAGAGAAACATCCATTACTCACAATCAAACCTGCAATCTAGGTATGTGCCCTGACCAGTAACTGAACCCCTGGAGCCCCCAACCTTTCGGTGTACGGGAGGATGCTCCGACAGTGGAGCCCCGCCGGCCAGGGCTCTGATGTGTTTTAGCTGCCTTCTCTGTGTGATGCTTCAGACTAGGGTGAAAGACAGGTGGCAATTTCCAGCTTTGAACCCAGGGAACCGACCTTGGATTGTGTGAGCTCTGGGCTCACCTACTGGGGAGCTGGGTCCCCCCACAGCTGTCGCTGGCTGGATGGGGAAGCTCAGAGAGGAGTCACTTGTTTCATACGTGGGTTGGGAACAGGGACACAGTCATTTTTTCCTTCACTGCTCCTAGCACAGTGACTGTCTTGCATACAGAAGGTGCTCAAATGCATCTTCCTCCTCCTCACCATGAACGGAGGCAATCACCCTTAAGAGGATCCATGACACAAAACTCAGTTTCAGGTAGAAGACTCCTCGCAAGGTGGCCCACCAACAGGTGGTGTCACTCCTTAAGGGTGTTTCCCCTCTCCAAACCAGGCTTATTCACACAGGTGTGAATCACTCCAAATGGAGCTTAGTGCACAGTGGGTGCTCAATAAGTGTTAGCTCCTCTCTACACCATACTTTGTTCATCCCTAAAATGGGGATTAAAAAAAAATTTGGAGGTAATTAACATTCTCTTAACCCATCGGGAGGGCCAATACAGTACCAAGTTGTTTGATAACTAAGAAGTGCACCAAACCCTGTGCAGGGCTCGTTGCTCTGCCGA
The DNA here is from genome assembly GCA_004026765.1 of Micronycteris hirsuta. NCBI lineage: Eukaryota > Metazoa > Chordata > Mammalia > Chiroptera > Phyllostomidae > Micronycteris > Micronycteris hirsuta. The sequence goes on along the minus strand of PVJI01000297.1, from coordinate 221,227 downwards.
TGTGACCGAGCCTTGAATGGGTTGCAGCGTAGGGGACAATCTGGCCTTCTGCAGGGGCACCCACATCGACACTGGGTTCCGACGCCCAAGTCCAAAGATGAGAGACTGCACCACTACCCTTAGGAGCACGACGAAACGGTTTAGAGTGAGTACACCAGGGCTTCGCTTAAATATTTATTTTGAAACTGGAAGGTTTATTGAGAGTGCAGGGTTTGGATTTAGAAATGTCAGAAATAGAGTTTTATTTGTTTCCATTGCATGCAACGAATTGCCCTTTAAATAATGAAGCAATGAAAATGCCAAGTACCACATATGCCAGTGGATTGCCAAATGTGGAATTAGGCCCCGGTGAGACCGAGGCTTCAGAGCCACATCCATCAGAGAATCGGGACACTTGCCATTTGCACAGATCATTGCTCCAGAGGGAACTTGGTGAGGGCACATCCCTCAGCTGGTCTCCAACCTAGACTTTCCAACTGCTTCTAGAAGATCACGGGGATGCTTGACGACCCTTGTCATTGGGAATCTGGAATAAGTGTTGGAGAAGTGGCAACTGAGAGATGCTCCTCAGACAGCCTGTTGGGACGCCATTTATTTGTGTAGAACACAAACATTCTCCCTCCAACAGAGAGGCCGTGTGCATGCGTTCCAGCTGTGGCCGAGTGGGAGGACAGGTGTGACCACCTCCCTTCCTGGCCTCTGCTCCCTGAAGTTTCGTCCCTTTATTATTTCTCCACTAAGTACATTTTGTAATTTTTTGTTCACTGGGCCTTTGCTTAGGTTACTGCTGCGTTCAATCATAGTCTTCTTGATGTCGAAAATAAATCTTCATTGAATTTGCTCTTTTTCTAGTATTTTTTCTTGGTCTTTTTCCCCCTCTGATTGCGTGTCTTATTTGTCTACATCTGCTGTCTCCATTATGACATTCCCCGGTGTCCCTTTAAACCCGGCACCTGACTTTGCCTCCTGTAAGTCTCCCGATCGCCAGCATCAGTGGCGCATTCTGATCCCACCCTCCTTTGTCCGTCAATGTCTCCTTAAGACCCTCTGCGCCTTTGTCATTCAGCACTTTGCTGAGCCTTTCCTGGATTTCTCTGATTTTCCCTCATTTGGGTCTTCTAGACCCTTCTTTCTGCCCCAGTAGGTGCGTGCCTCCAGAACCAGAGCTGACGTTTATTGAGTACTTCCTATGCATTTTAATCCCCCTGCCCTGGACCCTGGAGATTTTATTTCACTTTTAGAGGAAAAACTGCGGCTAAGATAGCTGGTAGGTGCCAGATCCTGGTCTGCTCTGCCTTGAGTCCAAGCCCTTAATCAGACTGCTCTCTTACCCAGAGCTTTGGTTTTCTGAATCAGTCCCCTGTCCCTCTGTCATTGTCATGCTGCCTGACCCACCCAATCTCAAACCCCAGACGCACTGGCCAGTTAGCCCACCTCCTTCTCCTCCTTCCAGCTCTCCTTTCTGACTTCTCTGTCAGAACCACCGTTTTTCCGGGACCAAGGCTCGACCCCTAGAACTGTTTCTTCTTTCCCTAGCTCACCTTGCTCAGCCCTTCCTCCTATTAGAAACTAAGCCTCAAGCATTATTCCTTTACAGTGTCTCCTGAATTTTTTTTATCACAATCTCACTACTGTCCCTTAATGTAGACCGTTACATGGTTCCTTGTGGGAAAAATCGCAGTATCCTGATGTTCTCTCACCTGCTGCTTCTGCTGTGGGTACCTACCTTCTTCGTCGTCCAGAACAATCTCCTTCAAATATTTCTTTCACATTCGAATGGTTTTGTTCTAAGAACTCTAATGAATTATCTGTACCTGTAATAAAATTGATACTCCTCAACTTGTTACTCAAGGTTTTCTATGTTCTGGTCCCCCAACTTTTCATTCTATCACTTCGTATTTCTAAACAACCCCTTAGGTCTGAATGAATTAATATTCTGCCTTTTGCTAAAAAGGCCTTAAAATCCCTGCTAACACCCCAGTCTGCCCGAACCTGGTGTTGTTTTCATGTATGTCAGCTATGGACCTGGGTTCAAAGTCAGCCCTGCATTTGCTGGCTCGGGGCACTTGAGTGAGTCCCCCAGTTTCCGCCATCTTCCTTTTCTTATTCTGCACAGTGGGGAGGTGTCCTGAAGTTTAAAAAAGGAAATAGATGTTTACATCTATTGTTGGCAAAACAAAGATACTCAACAAGCAGTCTCTAAATTGGTTCTTTTTGCTTCCTTAGTGTGCCTTTGCTTACGCTACCCCTTATGGATTTGCCCTCTTCTATGGTTCCACTGATCAAAATTCTTCCAGTTCTTCAATGGACACTTATCCCATTGCCTCAAAGAAACTTCCCCCAGCTTTTCTTTAAAGAGGATTTTCTCTACTTTTAGTACTTGGAACAGGTACCATGAAAATTAACCCTTGATTGTGTACTATCTTGGGTCCTCCTCTATTTGCTACAGGGCTCTATCCCCACTTGGCCAATTACCTCAGGGCCAGCCTCAGACCTCTGGGATGGAGGAAGACATGGAAATGTTAAATGGATAAAACAACAGAGTTGAGGCAAAGGGAAATAAGTGTGTTCAACAGAAAAAGTCAGGGAGGGTGTCAGACATTCTCTCTCTTCCTTTCCATTTTTCTTGTACAAAATTGGTAGTGTATTTAACTGATGTCTTCAACAAGCACAATCAAAGAATGTGATTTCTAAAAAATGTGTTTCCCATTGTCCATTCAGAATTTTTTCAGTGGGGATAAAGTTTTCTTGCCCCTGGATATGGGGGTTCTAACAATATAAAAAACCTATTTATTATGATATAATTTATATACAATATTATGCACAGATCTTAAGTGTTCAGTTTGATAAATTCAATAATTCTATAAACAAATGAAACCACCATACCTGAACAAGACATAAAGTATTTCCATAACCCCAGAAAGCACACTAATTCCTCTTTCCAGTTATGTGCTTTCCTACCAACTGTAACCCCATCTCCACGGCCAGAAAGAACCACTTATCTTGCAATAGCTTAGTTTTGCCTATTTACAGTTTCATAAGAGTAGATTTATGTAGTAGATACTATTTTTTAATTTTTAAAATATTTTATTGATTATGCTATTACAGTTGTCCCATTTTTTCCTCCCCTTTATCCCCTCCTGCCATCATTCCCCACTTCATTTCATGTCCATGAGTCATACATATAAATTATTTGGCTTCTCCATTTCTCATACTATTCTTAACCACCCCCTATTCTATTTTGCACCTACTATTTATGCTTCTTATTCCCTGTACTTCCCCCCATTCTTCCCCTCCCCACTGACAACCTTCCATGTGATCTCCATTTCTATGAATCTGTTCCTGTTCTAGTTGTTTGCTTAGTTCATTTTTTATTTTGTTTTTGTTTTTATAGGTTCAGTTGTTGATATGTGTGATTTTATTGTCATTTTACTATTCATATTTTTTATCTTCTTTTTCTTAGATAAGTCCCTTAAACATTTCATATAACAAGGGCTGGGTGATGATGAACTCCTTTAACTTGACTTTATCTGGGAAGCACTTTATCTGCCCTTCCATTCTAAATGAAGCTTTGCTGGATGGGGTATTCTTGGATGTAGGTCCTTGCCTTTCATGATTTGGTATACTTCTCTCCAGCCCCTTCTTACCTGCAAGGTCTCTTTTGAGAAATCAGCTGACAGTCTTATGGGCACTCCTTTGTAGGTAACTGTTTCCTTTTCTCTTGCTGCTTTTAAGATTCTCTCCTTATTTTAAATCTTGGGTAATGTAATTATGATGCGCCTTGGTGTGTTCCTCCTTGGGTCCAACTTCTTTGGGACTCTCTCGGCTTCCTGGACTTCCTGGCAGTCTTTTTCCTTTGCCATATTGGGGAAGATCTCCTTCATTATTTGTTCAAATAAGTTTTCAATTTCCTGTTCTTCCTCTTCTCCTTCCGGCACCCCAATGATTCAGACATTGGAACGTTTAAAGTTGTCCCAGAGGTTCCTTAGTCACTACTCATTTCTTTGTATTCTTGTTTCTTCACTCTGTTCTGGTTGAATGTTTCTCTCTTCCTTCTGTTCCAAATCATTGATTTGAGTCCCTGTTCCCTTTCCATCACTGTTGGTTCCTGTATATTTTGCTTTATTTCACTTTGTATAGCCTTCACTTCTTCCTCTATTTCGCGACCATATTCAACCATTTCTGTGAGCATCCGGATTACCAGTGTTTTGAACTGTGCATTTGATAGATTGGCTATCACTTTATCACTTAGTTGTATTTTTTTCTGGAGCTTTGACCTGTTCTTTTATTTGGGCCATATTTTTTTGTCTTGGCGCACCTGTTGCATAGTAAGGGGTGGAGCCTTAGGTGTTCACCAGGGCAGGGTAACTCAGGTTGTTGTGTTGTGAAGCTATATGTGGGGATGGGTCCGAGAGGGAGCAATGGCGCTTGCTCTGTTCTCTGCCAGATTTTAGTCACTTCCCCCATTACCCACAAGCAAAGTGGGCCCTTGTGGTGCTGATTCCCAGGTGGGTGGGCTTGTGTATGTTCTAGGACCCTGTGGGTCTCTCCAATGAACTCTCCTGTGAGGCTGGGAGTTCCTCCTGCTGCTGCCTCAATCCCCACAGGTGTTTTCAGTCAGTGGTTTGAGGCTTTATTTCCCTGTGCGGGGGCCCTGGGTTGCAAGGTCTGTTTTGCTCCCCAGCTGTTCCTCCCGGTTTATCTGCATGTGAATGCGGAACCACCTTCTCCACCAGTCGCTGCCTCACTGGGTCCACCAGCTGCTGCCTTGCCAGCCAGCCGCCCCCTTGCTGCAACTCCTCTCCACCCGGCTGCCCGTCTCTGCCCCTCCTCCCTGTCTGGATGAATGTGTCTTCTTTAACTCTTTGGTTGTTGGACTTCCATACAGTTCGATTTTCTGTCAGTTCTGGTTGTTTATTGTTTTTAAATTGTTGTTGACTTTCTTTTGGTTGTGTGAGGAGGCACAGTGTGTCTACCTATGCCTCCATCTTGGCCGGAAGTCCTCTGTAATTATTTTTTAAAATAGGCTTTCAATTTCTTCTTCTCTTTCTTTTTCTTCTGGTACCCCCATGATGCAAATGTTGGTATGCCTGAAATTGTCCCAGAGGCTCCTTACATTATCCTCATTTTTTTGGCTTCATTTTCTTTTTTGCTGTTCTGAATGGGTGTTTTTTGATTCCTTATCTTTCAAATCACTGATTTCATCCTCTGCTTCATTTACTCCACTTTTGATTCCTTGTACTGTATTCTTCATTTCAGTCAATGTATTCGTCATTGTTGACTGCTTCTTTATGTTTTCTAGTTTCATTTTATGCTTTCTGTCTCTTTGTTGAAGTTTCAGTTCATCTACCCTTCCCCTCAATTCATTGAGAAGTCTTATAACAAGTGTTTTGAACTCTGCATCCAGTAAATTGCTTGTCTCCATTTTGTTTAGTTCTTCGTCTGGCATTTTGTTCAGTTCTTTAATTTGGGCCATGTTTCTTTGTCTCTCCCTGGTAGAGCCATTAGGACTCCCGGGCTTGGTTTTGTAGGGTCCAGTGACACCACCTTCCAGGTCACCGGAGCTTGGCACTAGAGGCGAACCTCACTGTGTGAGTTGTATACACCCTCCTGTTGTAGTTGAGCCTTGATTGCTGTTGGTACCACAATGAGAGGCCTATTGGCTGCAAGAACTGGCTGTGGCCATCAAGGAGGATCATCTGTGCAGGTACCCACCCCACAAAGCAGGACTTACTTCAGTGGGGCTCTGGAGCCCACTGAGTCTGCTCCTTGAGTGTGTTGCTTGTGGAGGTGTTGGGAAGGTGCTTCAATGTGGTCTGAAGTTGTCCACTGGGTGTGCTGGCTCTGTGGCCACCTGGGAGGTGCAGGTCAAGGTCAGTCACTGCCTGTGTTCTGCCTGGGGTCATCCAGCACGAGCTGCAAATCAGTCTGCAGATAGCTGTTTGTCCTGGGTGTGGAGTTGCCCAGGAGAGGCCAAGCTATAAACCAAGGCCAGCTGCCACTAAGGCCAGGCCTGGGGCCACTTAGTGAGAGGTATGGGGCATCTGAAGCCAGATGCTGTTTGTTTGAAAGATTTTAGGAAAGTCTGATGCAAGAGCCAGTGCTGGCCTGCATATTGAAAAGCCAATGGGAAGCCTGGGTGGGCCCACAAGTTGGGTGTGGCAGGAGTCAGAGGGGTAGGTACCAGGGCAGAGGTAACAATGTTACATAGATTGTTGGGGACGCACATATGGTGCCTAACTGCCGGCTCTGTGGGAAAAGGGCTCAGAAAAGGAACAATTGCCTCTGCCAGCACTCCTGTCTGGGAGAAAGCTGACCTTCTAGTTCTTGTGCTGATGTCAGACAATTCAGTTCTTCTCCATATGTCCCTGTGCCTTTTGAGCTGCTGCCCCAGTGCTGGAGTGCAGAGGGAGTGAGTTGAGTAAGTTTGCATGTGGGCCCTTTAGTAGGGACACCTGGGACTCCAGAGCCCTCTGTCTTACTCTGCCACAATTTCCTCTAGATCTTTATAGCCAGAAGTTACAGGGACTTCTCTTCCTGGCTCTGGGACCCTGGGCTGGGGGGCCTGGTATGGGTTCAGCAGCCTTTGCTCCTCAGGGGTGAGCTTCGCAGCTGAGATATCCCTTCCGATTTTTGTCTGCCACATGTGTGTGTGGGACCAGCCCATTCCAGTCTTTGCTCCCTTGTACCAGGCTCATTATGGCTTCTTCTTTTTATTTTTTGTCATTGGACTGCTGCTCAGCTGGATTTTTGGTAATTCTGAATGATGGTTGTTCTATAATTTAGTTTAATTTTGGTGTGGTTGTGTTACTGCAGTCAGCTGGAGCACTGGGGAGTCTGTCCGATTGACCAAGATGATGGCAGGGGTAGATTCTTACACTGAGCTGGAAAAAAACCTAGAAAGATGAATGAACAGGACTCAACTGTGCCAAAAGCTACCAAGATAATTGAATAGAAAAAAGCCCTCCCCTTTCTATCCCTGAGAGACACGTGGTCTTGAGCAGGAAGTGGACATGGTCTTGGAGACAGGAGTCTACCAATCTTCCCGATGCATGGCACCTGAGTAAACCCTTTCCTTTTGCACATGTCTCACAAGTTTGGCTTTTGTTGTGAAAGGCAACCTTAACCTGCAGTTTTAGTTACCATTGTGGAAGGAAGTGAGTACCACATTACCGATGCCACCCTCTTGACCAAGTACAACTCTGTTTTTTTTGAACTCTATTGTAAACTGAACCCTCATATTGGCAGCCATTTGGCTACTTTTTATTAAATATTTACAGTTTGATAAGAATCTGGGTCATTAATGAACTTGAAATTATTTCTTACAGAGTGAACTTTGGTTTATTAACGCAGTTTTTTTTTGAAATATGACAGAGCCATCCTTACACTTCTTAATACCTCTATGAACCAAAGACAGATCAAAGATGCCCATTTTGCAGTTGGGTAAGTTCAGGCACAGAGTGGGAGCGAGGGGACCAGTAAGTTCTCTACAGAAGAGACCCATCTGCAATGTTCCACTAGTAGGCTGCACCATCCAGCCTGCTGTTTCCTATAGAACAAAAGAACAAACATTTGTCTGTGTTTGTGTACATGTTGTCACTTCTGTGCTGCGCCCATCACTCATCTCATCATCACAAACTAACTTCATATTCCCTTTGGGGTTATTTCATCCTGGTACTACCACTTGGTTACTCCTTTAAGACTCATTTCAGATGTAATATATTTGACTGAAAAATGCCACAGCCAAGTTCCACAGCATCACTGCTATAATCTCACTGGTTCTTAACAACAAAGCAGTTTGGTCTTGTTTGTATTAAGATGATAAATCTCTTAGGAAATTAGCCAAAATTCTGTCAGAGGAGGATTGGTGATTTACTGATTGAACAGGGAAAGGCATCGGGCCATGTGATTAATATATTCTCTTGACTGGGCCACAGTGTGCCCAGATAGTTGGTCAAAAGTTATTCTGGGTGTGTCTGTAAGGATGTTACTGGATGTGATTACATTTAAATAAATAAAATGAGTAAATCAGATTGCACTCCCTAGCGTGGGTGGGCCTCATCCAATCAGTTGAAGGCATGAATAATACAAAAAGAGGAAACTCCTCCTAACTGACGACTGCCTTGAGCTGAGACACTGGTATGTCCTTGCCATCAGGCTTGACCATGAACTACATGCCGCCTCTTGTTGTGTCTTGAGCCTGCTGGCTTTGGAATGAAACGACATGATCCACTCCTCCACATTTCCAACTTGTTGGCTGCAGATCTTGGGACTCCTCATCCTCCATAATCACATTAGTGAATTCCATAACATAACTTTTCATTTCTCTGGGATAAATGCCCAGGAGTGCAATTTCTGGGTCATTTGGTAGTTAGTTGTGTGTCTAGTTTTTAGAGAAATTACCACACTCTTTTCTAGAGTGGCGACACCATTTTGCATTCCCACTAGCAGTGGGAATCCTCACCATCATTTAGTGAGGTACACAATGTTATCTCACTGTAGTTTTAATTCAATTTACCTAATGCCTAATATATTTTTATGTACTTATTTGCCATCTATATATTCTCTTTACCAAAACATCTCTTCATGTTTTTTGCACATTTTACAATTGGATAGTTTGTTTTTTACTGTCGAGATTTGAGAGTATTTTATATATTCTAGATACTAGTTCTTTGTTGGATATGTAGTTTTCAAATATTTCCCCCTACTTTCTAGCTTTAAAAAAAAATCTTGTCAGTAGCTTTCACAAAGCAAATGTTTGTAATTTTGATGAAGTACAATTTATCAATTTTTTTTCTTTTATGGATGTGTGCTTTTGGTGTTCACCCCAGGATTTCTTTGCTTAGTTCTAAATTCCAAAGATTTTCTCCTATTTTTAAAAAGTTTTCTAGTTTTGATTTTTATGTATAAGTCTGTGATCCATTTTAACTGAACTTCTGTTTGAAGGGTGAGACTTAGATTTGGTTCTCCTCCTCTTCCTCCTCTTCCTCCTTTTCCTGTCCTTCTTCTTCCTCCTTTTCCCATCTTTATTCTTCTCCTCTTGCCTATGGATGTCTATATTTCCTCAACTGAATTGCTTTTGCACCTTTGTCAGAAATCAGATAGGTAAGTAGCTTTGTGTAAATCTGTATCTGGGTTTTTTACTTCGTCCCATCAACTGCCGCGTCTGTCCCTGTGCCGGTGCCACACGGTCTTGACGACTGCAGCTGTGTATGAAAGTCTTGAAGTCAGGGACACCAAGTCCTCCTGTATTTTCTCTTTTTCAGAATTGTTTTAGCTATTTTAATCTGTTATTCCACATACATTTTAGGATAATTTTGTCTGTTTTACAAACAAGTCCTACTATGTTTTTGATAAGAAGTGCATTAAACCTGTATATAAATGTGGGGAGAAATTACATCTTTTATATTAAGTCTTCCAATCCATAAACATAATGTGTCATTCCATTTATTTAGATTTTCCTCGATTTCTTTCATCATTGTTTTGTAGTTGTCAACATATAAATCCTGTACATGTTTTATTAGATTTACACACACACATAAGTATTTAATTTTTTGAGTTACTGATTGTAAATGATATTATTATTTTAGTGTCATGCATTTATTGCTTACATATAAATCTAAAAATATACTTATATTTATATATAATATATAAATATTTAAAATATGTTTGTACATAAATACATGCTTATCTTGTATCCTGCAATGATACTGAACTCACTTATTAGTTCTAGGATTTTTTGAAGGAGACCCTGGTGATTTTCTGCACAGACAAGCTTTCTATCTGCAGAAAGGGACATTTTTATTTCTCATTGTCCAACTTGTATGTCTTTTATTTCCTTTTCTTGCTTATTGTATTATTTCAGACTTCCAGCACTATGTTGAGTAAGACTGGAGACCTTTATTTCTGATCTCAGGAGAAACGAATGTAATCTTTTACTATTAAATATAATGTTGGCCATTGGTTTGTTGTAGTTCATCAAGTTTAGGAAATTCTTTTCATTTTTATTCTTTTTCTGAGATTTTTGTTTTAAAGTCATGAGTAGGTATTGAATTTTATCAAATTTTTCTGCATTGATATATAATTTTTCGTTAGCCCATTAACATGATCAATTACATTGATTGATATTTGAATATTGAACCAGCCTTTTGTCTCTGGAATAAACTCCACTTGGTGGTGATGCTTATTTTTCATAATTGTTAAGTTTCATTTGATAGTATTTTGTTAAGGATTATTGTGCTTGTATTCTTGAGTATTGGATTTTAGTTTTCCTTTTTTGCGCTGTCTTTGACTGATTAGAGAGTCGTGGTAATATGAGCTTCATAAAATAAACTGTAACGTGTTCTCTATTCTTCTATTTTCTGGAAGAGATTGTGTAGAATTGGTGTTAATTCTTCTTCAAATATTTGGTAGTCTCCAGTAAAATTTCCTGGGCCCAGAGAAATACTTTGGAGAGTTTCTTAGGTATTAATTCAATTTCCTTAGTAACTACAGAGGTATGCAAATTACCTACTTCACATTTGATGAGTTGTGGTACCTTCTGTTTCTCAAGGTGTTGATCCGTTTTATCTAAGTTGTCAAATTTATGTGTGTTGTGTTTTGAAATCAGAAGATACGAGTTTTATAACTTTGTTCTTTTTTATAAGATGTTTGGCCACTTAGGGTCCCTTGAGATTCCATATTATTTGTAAAATAAGAAGAAAAACATATTTTAACAAAACAAACCAAAAAGTGATTTAATTGCAATTAGAGGTATATAAGTGAATCAAGGAGTGTTGCCTGATTTAAGCCAGAAGCAATAAAATTGACGACTATGGTAGTGGGTGATGATTAAAAACAAAAGCCATACTTTATTGAACACATACTATGTGCCCTACGTACATTCTTCTATGTTTATACATTTTGCAGCGAAAATGTGAGGCCAGCATTATTCCTATTTCACAGTGAAGCAAACTGAGATACAGATAGTTTAAGATAATTATTCCAATGCTATATGTTTAATGAGTGAGGAAAGAGGGATTCACACTCTAACCTGTCTTAATGCAAAACCCCACAATCTCCGTGGACTTCCTTGTGGAAGAAGGAAGACTGGGAGGGGCAGCTGTGAAAGACACGCCATATATCATGTTACTGACTGCGCAGCGCCCCCTATCTGTGGTTCTGTAGAAAGCACCCGGGTGACCTAAAAGAGATCTGTTTTCTCTGTGACCACTGATGGCCTCTCTAGAGAGCTCATATTTCATGTGACTTCCTTACAGCGACTTCGAGATGCCGATGGAAGCCAGACTCACGAAGGAGCAGATGGGAAGTCTGCAGCTCAGCGAGGCTGGGTCCTTGTCTGAGCTCGCACAGCATTTACTGCTGACCCAGACCTGGACGGGAGGCCTGTGCAGTCGGGAGCCAGTCTGCACACCTTCCACTCCCAGAGCTCCGTCCGGTGGGTTCTGCACCACCACTCTCTGACCAGGCAGAGTCCTGGGGCAGGCGCAGCCTGTTGCAGTTAGATTAGGGTCTGCCTTCCGGTGGCCTCCTGGACTGCACCAGTCTGCAGACTGTATCTGATGGAAACCTTCTGTGGAACAAAAAACAAATCTGAGAGCCAGGTCCATCTCAATATCTCCATCCACTGGGTAAACATCTCCAAGACAGAAATGCAGGGAGGCCAACCTTCCTTTGCCAACTTTTAACCTAAAGTTTGGAAGCAGCTTACATTTTCCGCGGAGCAGTAAACTATTTTCATTCCTTTTACAGTGAATGACTCCTTCTGGGATGATAATTTATTTTTAATCTCTCTTTCAGGCACTGATGATTTTGCCTTCTTGCCTGAAAGAAGTTGTGGGTTAAAAGAAAAGGCCCATTTTTTGAAATATTCTTCTGTCCCATCTTTTTTTCGTCTTTTGAAAGCCTGTTTTGGGCGTCTTTGGAGTCTTGCCTCTTTCTTTGGAGAGAACTTGGCTCCTTCGCACTGCCCCCATTTCTCTGCTGAATCTAATCTGACTGTTCTATTTATAATTCTTGAGCAAGATGAATCTCGTCTTTGTGTTTCTTTCTGAGCAACAGCGTCCCCTCCCTAGGATTTGAGCCATTTAACCTCTGCAAGAATCTCTTTAATTTCTCTGCAAATTGCCAGAAAGCCAGCAGTTGAAACCCTATCAGGTCCTGGATCATGTCAGACCTGCTTTAAACTGGCACCCTCCTCCCTCCTCCAGCCTCCTGGGAGTTCACTTAAGGAACAAGGCTGAGCGAAGGGATCCCCAAGAGCCCTTTGGCGATACCAGCCAAGTCTGGGAAGTCTGCTAGGGAGGGCGACTCTGGACAGTGGGAAGGCTCAGAGATGGAAAACCTGCCCATTTCTAGCTGAGCCTTGCTTCTTCTCAGATCTCTCCAGACTTATACACATTATGTGCTCTTCACCCCTGAAAAGATTCATCAAACTAATTTGCCAGGAAACCATCCCGCTCAAACCCCTTGTTTTGTAGAGAAGAAAAGGGAGACCAAAGAAGGGAATTGACTGGTCCAAAGCCACACAGCTAGTCAATTCAAGTTACGACTAGAAAGTAGGCATGCTACCTATACACTGTCTTGAACTTGTGAAGACATAATTTTGATTTAATGTGCCCACTCTAATTAATACCATTTAAAAATATTTTCCATTTTTACAAATTTCTAATTTTGTGTTTTTATGCATCTGCTAATTGCTTTTTTTCATTCCCTGTCTCACATACCTCATTTTTACCCAGTATCCTACATCTGGTACAGGATTCTGTCTTCTCAAGGGGTCTTCGTAGACTCAGAGGACTACAACTTTCCCAATCAGAGTTTGAGAAAGAGGTGATGAGCCTCAGAACCCCAAACCCAGAGCTGGAAGGTCACTGAGTCTGTGGAGACTTCAAAAGCTCTGAGGGGCATATTTAGAGTTCCTGCCAGCTCTGTGGTTCCAAATTCTTACCTGAGTCTAGAACGGCCATTTAGACCATTCTTTTTAGTTAGGGTTCACCCAGACCCATCACACTTGTAGCCTGACAGCCATTTTTAATAGCAGGATGTTCTATTATACTCATAAATCCAACCACATTTTAACCTCATGTGCCAGGAACTTCCTCGTAAAATTAAATAAGAAAGGGCCAAAATGTTTACTTTGCTTTCCATAACATGATCAGTCTTCTCTAGCACGGTAAACTAAGATGGTCTTATCAGGGTTTCAGGACAGGAATCCGAGCATAAGATGTTGAATTCACACTGAGATCCAGGTGATGGGAAGTGTGTAGGCAGCAGCTTCCCCGGTGTGTACTTGTCTCAGTGTCTCTGCCTGTCTTTTTCCATGATAACACCTTTTGCTTCTGGCTCTAGATTCTTTGGGAGGTGGGGTGCAGTGCACTTTCTAGAAACCCCAGACGAGAGGAAATGGAGTTTAAACATTTTGAAAAAGCCCGCTTGCCTTCACTGGAGACTCCTGCCTTGCTTTCAATCAAGGAATTCCCTCCAGTCGAGTAAGGATGTGAGCATTCATTTAGTGCGCCAAGAGGAAGGAAGGAAGGAATGCTCTTCAAGTTTTAGAGTCAAATGTGATGCTACATTGTTCATAAACATTTTTCTCTCTTCATCTGTACAACATTTCTCATGGGAAGGTTTGATTATCCCCATTTTAATAACGGAAAATTAAAATTAAGAGAGATTGAAAGAATATTTGCTAAAGGCTACTTAGGGCCTTTTGTATTTAGAGAAGACTCAATTCAGGTCTCCGATATCAAAACCAGCCACTGTCATGAATGTTCTTGTCTGTGCTTTCTCATGAAGTATGTGTGAGGGTTTACATGGGGGGTGTGTGTGTAGGAATGGGTTAACTGGGGGGTGAAGAAGGTGTGTCTTCAACATTGTCAAACTGCTGTCTGTAGGCCTGCACTTACTTACAGCCTCCCCGGCAGTGCTCAAGAACTCTTGCGGCTCCGTGTTCTGACAGCATTTGATGTGATCAGAATTTTTAATATTTTTTTCTAACACAACTTGGTACTTTACCATGGTTTTAATTTACATTTTCTTGATTATGATGAGACTGGCTATCTTTTAGATGTTTATTTTTGCCTGTTCAGGTTTTCTTTGTGAATTACCTGTTTATAATTTTTGCCGCCTCCTCTTTTTCAAAATTGTGTTTTCTATTTCTAGTTGATTTGTAAGAGCTCATATATATATATTGGTACACACACACATATGTATCCACTCACAGACATATATATTCTGGATCATAATTTTTCTATGGTTATATACATTTTAATTATCTTGTCCCAATCTATAACTTGACTTCTTACTTTTTAAATTATGTTTTCTTAAAAAAAGATTTATTAAAGTATAATTTGTATTCCACAAAATTCACTTATCATAAATATAAAGATTGATGTGTTTTAGTAAATTTATGATTGAACAGCCATTGCTATAATCCAATTTTGGGCACTTTCATCACCTCCAAAAATTTCTTCTCATCTATTTGTAGTCTGTGTCACCTCCCAACCCCGTGGAGGTTCATCCATGATGCCACATGCAACAGTTCTTTCTTTTTATTGCTGAAGAGTATTCCATTGTGTGGGTATACCACATTGTTTACTCGATGAGATTGGAGACATATTGTATCATTTCCAGCTTTTATAATGTTGTTATGAACATTTGTGTATAATTCTTTGATACATATTCAATATATATATTATTTTGTATACAATATATAGTGTAAATATGTAGAAAATATTATATATAATCTTTTTGATAGATGTTCATAGTGGAACAGCTCACTTGTATTTAATTCTATGTTAAAGTTTTGAAGAAACTGCTAAACTATTGTATAAAATGTTTGTATCATTTTTCATTCCTATTTGCACTGTATTTTCTAAAGGGGCAGATGATCTGAACAGTGGGGATATGGCGAAATGATTTCTCCTAAGATGTGTAGGCACTGAGGTTATCTGCTGGTTTTTTCTTATTTTACTTTTCTCCTGGCTTCCTAGAGGGCATCCCTGTGCATGGGTAGCTTAGCAGTCAGCCAATGAGTTGCCCAGAGATTGTGCTTGACTGTGTAGGGCTTTCAACTTGTGTCAACTGACCTGGCTGTGCTTTGGGAATGCCATGCAGCCAGTTCCCAAGTCTCCCTTGGTTTGACCTCCAGACTTTCCTGAGTCTCCCTTGCGCATACATGCCTATAGTCTTGTAGTCACTAAGGTATGTGTGGAAATTCGTTTCAACTCTTACCACAACTAAGGCTGCAGTCTTGGTCTAGCACGCTGCTGTGGGTTTCCCCATTTATTTTTCATGGAATTCACCACTTTTAGCTGAAAAAGCCCAGGGTTTTTGCTCCCCACTCCACCCCTTCAGCCACCACCATCCTGAACTGAACCGGCTCCCTCTGGCCGCAAAGCTTCTGCTTGCAGCTTGTCCAGAACCAGCAAAACTTCAGTTCTTACCAACCAAGTGGGACCAGAAATAGGAGCACCCCACGCAAGAAGATCACATATCCCTGCTGTTCTCACCCAAAGTTCTAACAGCTTTTTAAGAATAAATGCTTTCCAATACATTATCTGCTTTTGCCTTGAAATGTTTGATTTTGACAATTTTGTCCAGTGTTATACTTAGTTTTGAAGAGCTACTTCTCCATCCTGCCATAAAAAAGTACCTCAAATAATGTCTTTTGAAGCACAAAAAAGTCAATACTTCGTTATCCTAGTACCATTTATTGAATAGCCCATTCTTTCTCCATTAATTAGTAATATTTCCTCTATTACCTCAGAAGTTTTCTCATATACACAGATCGGCTTTTAAGTGCTACAGCTTGTTGATTTTTTTGTAATTTGTTTATCCCTTTTTCAGTCCTGCTGTATTAGTCTCGACATCTGGTAGAGCAAGTCTTTCTCAAGTCTACTCTTGTCTTGACCCTTTGCTCCTTGTAGAATTTGGCTTTTCAAGTTCCATGAAAAATTCTGTTAGGACTTTGGCATTTTTTTTTTTTATTTTTAAAGATTTTATTTATTTATTTTTGGAGCGAGAGTAAGAGAGGGAGAAAGAGAAGGAGGGAAACATCAATTGATTGCTTCTCATAGGCCCCCAACCAGGGACCTGGCCTGCAAGCCAGGCATGTGCCCTGACAGGGAATCAAATCTGCGACCTTTCGGTTCACAGGCCAGCGCTCAACCCACTGAGCCACACTGGCCAGGGCTGGCATTTTTTTAATGTATAGATTAATTTGAGCATGACAGACACATTTAAGATATGGTCTATTTTTATTCATGAACTTGGTACATCTTTTTCTTTTTTAGATCTTTCTAATACTGTTTAATAATATTATACCATTCTAGCCTTAAAGATTTTGCACATTTTCTGTGAGATTAATTATTTTGTACTTTATATTGGGTGTTGGAAGTAATATTTGTAAAATTAATTTGTAATATTAATTTTGGTTTGATGTAGTTAATTTTTGGTATGTTTATACTATATCCAACAATCTTATTGAATGCTCTTATTAAGTGTATTTTTTCTGTAGATTGTTTTGTTTTATTGTTCCATGTAGGAAGTGCTATTGACTGCAAGTACTAACAGTTCTGTCTTTTCAGTCCTTACACCTGCTGTTTCTTTGACTTAGGACCTTTACTATAAAGTCAAAACTATTAGTAGTGGGAATTTCTGCATCTTTCTTATAAAACTTTTAACATTTGATTATGGAAAATGATATTTGAGGGAACTTTTTGGTAAATGTAAAAAGTTTCTGTTTATTCTTAGTTGTCTAAGGTTTTCCTTTTAAATTATAAATGGGTATTGAATTTTATACATTTTAAATATTTTTTCCTATATCTATAGATTTATGGGTATTAGCATATGGTTTTTCTCCTTTAGTCTGTTAATGTAATGAGTTATAGAAATTAAATTCTTACTTTTAAGCAACATAAAGGGTCTATCCAGAAAGTATTCATCCATGTAATATGAAAAATGGGGACATTTATTGAAGAAGATACAAGATATAAGAAACATTGTACATAGGACGATGACACCTCAGTCCCCTTCAAAGGAGAACCTTGGGACTTTACACAGTTCTCCCAGCGTCTCTTCCACTGTTCAAAACACTCTGTAAAATCTCTTGTTGGAATCGCCATCAGCTGCCATGTCATGTTTTCCCGAACCTCTTCCCTTTTAAAGGTGATTTTAGTTTTGGGAAAAGCCAGAAGTCACAGGGCATCAAATCTGGGCTGTTGAGGGGCTGGGTCACCTGGATGATTTGATGATTTGCCAAAATACTCTGCACGAGAAGTGATGTGTGAGTGGGTGTGTTGTTGTGATGAAGCTGCCAGTTACTAGTTACCCATATCTGTGGCCATTTTTGCTGTATTGTATCTCTTGACCTATGAAGAGCATTCAGGTAGTACTCCTTACTAATTGTTTGGCCTGGAGGGGCATACTCATGATGGACAACACTTTCCTAATCAGATAACACAGTTATCATGGTACCGATGTTGCTGTGACTTTGAAGTGTTTATGTCACACATTTATTTGCACTGTCCTCATTGCATCGTCCCCGAAAGCCTTCTGCATCATTCAAATAGTTTCTGTGGAGGAATGTTCAAGCTTAACACAAAATTTGATGCAGATTCGTTGTTCTACTGGTTCAATCATTCTGAATGTGATGGCCACACAGTACACACGCTCACTCAAAGTCGTCCACTGCTGCCACGGACTAGTACAGTGAAGTTGTCATTGTTCTTGTATGCACATTCCAGTCCACTCTCCTTGGCTTCCAGTCACATCAATGACATGCAAACTGTTCTCATTATATTAGCAATGGCTGGGCTCTTTCGGACAGACTTGGTATGAATTCCTGGCAACTTGATCCTAATGTCTTCTTTATTCATTACTTGCTTTGCTTTGCTAATATTTGACTATTGCCTTGTCTATGTTTATGAATGAGTTAGGTCTATACTTTTTTCATACTATAGCCTATTACAGCTTTTAGAATAGTAACATGTTATTGAGTCGAGACCTCTATTAGGGTGGAAGCAGTTGAAACGCGGAATATGCAGAAGATGGTGAAAAGCAGAAAGAGAAGGTCTGAGTGAATATTTACATCCAGGACGCAAGAATGTCGAAAAACTAAGTGAGGAAAGTGAGGATCAAGAACTATTTAATTAAGGCAATTATGTATGATAAAGAAAAAGTTCTATTTAGGCGGGAGTTCGGGATATTACGTGGAACGGTTCAGCAGGCAACTGGGAGTTCTATGACTTGAGAAGTGGGCATTAGAAACGCCGCCATGGAAGCCATTTGCACACAGTCAAACTATGTGGGTGGACAAGGTCATCCCTGAGATGAGAGCACAGGAAAGGCTGGAGGGCGGGCCCTGGAAGGGTGGCCACAGGGAGAGGATGGGGGCCGGGGGCGGAAGGAGGAGAGGAGCTGTGAAAGCAAAGAGAGGAAAGGAAATAAAAGTTGCAATTCTCTGAGCTAGGGCTCAAAATAAAAAGTGGTAGCAGGTGGGGTCTGATACCTTCTCTCCTAGCTCACACCGCTGAAAAAAGGGGCCATCGCGTTTCTCAAAAATGTCCGGGAGGGACATTCTTAAAAACATTGCCTCCGTCAGCCCAGGGAAACAGATCTCGCCTCCCAGGTCAAAGACAATCACATAGACTCTGCCATCCACTGGCTTCGCATTCATTTTCCTTAATCCAATAGCATAAAAAATCAATTTAAAGATGGCCTTGAACTCAGTCATCCTAATAAGTAGTAAGACATAGATCATCTACTTTTCACCGCAAGTTTTTGGCTTGTCTCAAAGACAGTTTGGTAGCACAGTCTCTGCTGTCTTCTCTGACATCAGTACGTCATTGATGCCTATCAATCGGCTAATAGAGGCACACGGGGTTTCAAAGGCAAAAGGAAGCATCTTTTTCACTTCACGCGTGAGGGCACCCAGGACCAGAGAGGTGCAGTCCTCGACCCAGGTCATTTGATGAGTTGAGGAGGAGCTTGGCCTTGAGCCCAGATCTCCCGACTTGAAGCGTTGAACTTAGAATCCTATACGGATCAGCACCTGAATCACTCTTGTCTGTGACAGCGCTTTCTAGGTTTGAAATAATCTGTCTATTGATGACTATTTCCTTAGTTATGAGCTATTATCTTGTTCAAATGATATTTGCTTATTCAAATGCACTGTGATTGTGTTAATTTTTTAAAAATTGCCTTTTTTTCATGTTTAAAAATACTCTTTGGAAATATTGAGAGCCCATAATGGAGATGGTAACATAAGTGGGGCATTAATTTGCAAATAAAAATGTCAACCGAGGCAGGGTCCATTAATTTGTTGATAAGTGATTCACTGTATGAGTCCTACAGCATATTTATCAAGAATCTTTAATTTATTCTTTCTGAAGCACAAATTGAGTTCTTAAAAATATATAAGCTTACTTTTTTACAGCTCATTGTATTTACTAAACTGGAAGCTCTTAGCACCTGACATTGTTTTATTCAGCAAGTCTTTAGTAAGTGCCTACTGTGCGTCAGCCTGGGGATACAAGGGTGGGCAGGACACAGAAAGATCTGACATTATGGGGCATGTATTCACGCAGCTGGGAGGTAGACTATACACACGCAAATAAATAAATAACATTTTTTCAGACAGTAAGAAGAACAATGGGATGGGGGGGACCAGAGGAGAGATGGTTCCTTGGAAGGATGACTCTGGGCTGGAGGTTAGCATGTAGGTAGTGCATGGTGGGGCTCCTTTAGGATCAGCATCCCTGGGGGAGCACAGGAGGCAGGATTAGGAAGAGGGAGAAATAGGGCTATTACCTTGTCACAGCAAAACCTCAGCCTCCAGAGCCACAGGGAGCTGCAGGGCTGGGCTTCGGCTCTTCTCATTGGCCAGCATCGCACACAGGCTGCCTGTGGTGGGGGCGGGTGAGGGAGGTCTTGGAGGAGGCGGACGACTGAGAGAAGTCCAGGAAGGGTCCAGCTGGAAGTCGTCAGTTGCCAGCACTCTCCACTGCTAGGGAAGGATGCCTCAGTCCTGAAAGGAGGGAGATCCGAGCAGCACTCTGCAGCGTCCATTATTGCCTCTCTGAGCAGGGACATTGCAGCTGCGACCTGCGTGATGTGATCCCATCTTGTCTCGGAGTTGATATTGTTATCCCCATTTTGCCTCCTTATTTACCTCTGCAAGGGTCAGAGGAGTGGAGTGAGTTGCCCCAGTTTCCATGCCAACAGAGGCCCCATGTGCGTCCCTAGCCCATGCCTTTCCGTTTACACCTGCAGTAGTGAAAGTGCCAATGGCCCACACTTCTGTGAACACATTCATGAAGGATTGGGGTCTGTAGCCACCAGTGTAGGTGAAGGTTCTGTGTGTTTCCCTTTATGTAGGGCGATAGGGCAAGCCCAGAAGCCTACGTTTGCATTTTTGTTTAGATGAGTGCTTGGATATCTTTCTAAAAAATAGATCTTTAGAATTAAAATTTTTTTAAGTCATATTCTGACAACTTACTAAAAACAAACACACAAACAAATGGAATGAATAGCTTGAGATGTGACTTGTTCCAAAAGTCGGAAGACTAATAACCACAGCCATGGCGCACATCTGCAAATCTGTCCAGGCTCCGACCCCTGATCTTTTTTTGGTTTCAGGCGTGAGTGGAGCGTGCTGGGGGCTGCGGTTCTCATCAGCAACTGCTCCAAGTATGTTCCTTGTTTGGCTTTCCACCTTTGGTGCCTTAGGCCCCTCGCCTGTCTGGCCTGGGTTTCAGTTAGACAATGTCTTATATGTCTCATATTCCTTTGCAGTTTTTTAAAGGTTTTTTAAATTGATTTTTAGAGCAAGGGGAAGGGAGGGAGAGAGAGAGGAAGAGAAGCATCAATGTGAGAATGAAACATCGATCTGTTGCCTTTTGCATGCGCCCAAGCGGGGACTGGGCTCACAACCCAGGCATGTGCCCTGACTGGGAATCAAACCAGTGATCTTTCACTCTGTGGGATGGCGCTGTGCCAACTGAGCCATGCCAGTCAGGGCCCTTGGCAGTTTTTTACAGTGCTTTTGTATAAGTTATTTCATCGAGTCCTTGCAAAATCCCTGGGAGGCATGGCTTTTTATTCCCTTTTCCTTGATAAAGAAACCAAGACCGTGGTGAGTTAAGTGACTCAGGTGCACACCTTTGGTTCCAAGGTCAGGCATTCTTTCCCTTCCGTCCCCACTCACTGGGCTCTGAGCTGGGCTTCCCGAGGGCGGGAGGGGGAGCACGAAAGAATAAAGAAGACAGAGGACTGAGGAAGAGGACGGATCACTCTTCATACTGGGGAATCGTGTCGCTTCATTTCAGTTCTCTCCTAGGAGAAGTGACAGCACTGAAGCAGATTGCTTCCTAGAGCTTTCAGCTTCAATTTCTTTGATGTTAAGGAAACAGAAAAGGAAAAAATGGAAACGATGAGGCAGCAGCACATCCACAGCGAAGAACAGCCGCCGCAACTGCTGCTGTTAAATGGTGACCCTTGCTTCTGGATCCTCGCCAGGGCCTGGGTGTCATTTTGAACATGCCACTGCCCAGGTTTCCTGGGGGCAATATCACCATTTAGCACGCAACAGCAAACAGAGGGAGGATATCAGATCAAATCCATTTCCACTGTAGGATGGGAAACCTGTTTGGAACAATCAAGAGGGTCAAGAGCACGAAGCATGAGTTTTCAGTTGCCATCAAATGGTGAGCTGCTTAATGTCAATTGGCAAAAAAAGTTGGTTGATTTGTACCCAATTAATATACGATGGTTGGAAAGGAAGAAAACAATTTCATTTGGCCAGATCGACCTTCCCTGGGCCCCTTCTGCATGAGCTCCAAGTGGTCTGTGCACATCCTCTTTTGTTCCGTGGATTCCCTGCTCCTCGCCAGCCACACCCTCCCTTGTCGGAAGCACAGGAGTGGTGAGGCTGACCTTAACGTTTCTCTCGCCCCAGAGGGCCATTTAGGGAATGGCCACTGCAGGGCCTTTGATGAAACACATTAACGGTGTAAAAGAGTTAATGCAACTTTCAGAAGCATTTACATTCCAACTGTTGCTCAGTTTGGGCCCTGGACAAAGCTGGCTCTGTAGCCATTGGGCTGACTTACTTAGCCAGGCCAGTTTCAGAACTCACCTGGAAGACTCCTGCTGGAGCGTCCAAGGAGCCAAGGTAGTGCTGGGGTCATGAGTCCCATGCATGAAGACTCGGTGTCTCCACATGATCTTGGAAAACCCCTGGCCTTGGCTGACAGCCATAGAAGAAACACAGGTCACCCAGTCACCACCAGCGGAAATGCTGGCACATAGAAGCCCAGCTAAAGCCGTGCTCCAGAGACTTCCCAAATGCGAGAAAGCATGTGAACCTACCCTGGCCAATTGGCGCTCCATGAGGGAAGAATGTAGTCTCATTTTCATATCCATAGATTTTATGCTGCCTTTTGTTGGTAATTTGCATTTATATAGACTCTTTCAAACTTGGGGTCTAAAACAGCTTGGCTGGTTTATACGTACAGGGCACTGCTTTGTGTCAGCACTTGGCTTGGTGTATATAAACAAAACCTCACCATCTGTATTTAAACAAAAGCATGTGGCTCAATTTTAACTTGGTCATTTCCAGCCATACTACACTTGCATGAATTCTCCTGCGTGGTTTTTAAGGGTGCATAAATCTGGGGTCCAGTGCTTCCGGGGGGAGCCTTGACTCCGCCTCCCTGGCAGTGCCTGGTGGCTCAGCCATGCCACTGTCTCCGTGGTTTCCTTACAAACAGAAAGCAGGTGAAAATGCAGGTGAAAACTCTTTTTCTCTTTCAGTATAAACCCAAAATGTATTTCCTATTCTTTCCCATGTGTTTGCCCAAAGAAATACCCAAGGAGAAAGAGCACGTGTGTGAAAATCCCCTTGTGATTTGTTAAGCTCCATCAGGGTGTGGATGTCTTCCATTGTTCCTTGGAGAGAGGCAGCTTTTCATAGTAGGAAGATTTCTGCATCTAGAGTCAGAAGGTCTATGTTGGAGCCAAATCATTGCAAGTTAGGATCACTGCCGTGTATTCTTAGTCCTGTCACTGAACCTCAGTTTCCAAATCTAAAGTAGAGATACATGATTCTGAGCACTGGGGAGAGTCACTGAGGATCAAGCAAAATCTGTCTGGGGCGTCCGTCATCAGTAACTGCAAGGGTGGACTGGGCAGTGCGATGGTGAGGCCAGGGGCTCTCCTGCTCTCTCATTGGAGAGAGAACAGCTTTTCCCCCTGGAGCAGGGCTGCTCCTGGGTCACAGTCACACCGAAGAGATGGAGGGCCTCTGATGGGCTTGTTGAGAGGATCAGACATGAGTGTGCCTGGAACAGCCGCGTTGCCTCTAGAGGACATCTAAGTGCACGCACACACAGCATGCAGGAGTGTGCTAGAGCTTTGTGTTCCCTGGAGTGCTCTGCCCACGACTGCTGGTGAAGTCAGCGGTCACACCCCAGAGGCCGTCTCTCTTCCTGGAAACAAGGGCTGCAGCTCAGGGTGGCCTCTCTTGTATTAGAGTCATTCAGACCTGTGCTGTCACCATCCCCCGAATAAGAGTTTCTTAATCTTGGCGCTATTGACATTTTAGGTCATCAGTCATTTGAGGTTAGAGACTGCCCTGTGCATGGTAGGATGTGTAGCAGTACCCTGGCTTCTCCCCACCAGATGCCAGCAGCACCCACCTTTAGTTGGGACAATCAACATGTCTCCAAACATTGCCATATGTCCCCTAGAGGGCAAAATTGCCCCTGGTTGAGAACCACTGACTTTGATTGTGAGCTCAGGGAAAGCAAGCACTTTCCTTCCTTCCTCCCTCCCTCCCTCTTTCTTTCTTTCTTTCTTTCTTTCTTTCTTTCTTTCTTTCTTTCTTTCTTTCTTTCTTTCTCTCTCTCTCTCTCTCTCTCTCTCTCTCTCTCTCTCTCTCTCTCTCTCTCTTTCTTTCTTTCTTTCTTTCTGTTGCATCCTTACACCAACTAGCATAGTAACCAGCCCTATGAGGTGCTCAGTAAAAACTAATTGGGTAAAATGGAACAAAACAGCACATTTTCACTTCAGTATAAGAGCTTTTCCCACCAACTTTGAGCCTCAGTCAAACAGCAGACATTGAAAAGCAGACAAAGCTTGTTGTAGCCTGGGCACAACTGGGAAACACTTGTCATCAAAGAATGCACGTTCGCAGCATCACTTGATGCGGATTTAGAAGAGGGACTGAAACTACCTAGTGCTGTAGGGCGCCAGAGCACTCTGAGATTCAGGGAGCTAGGGATTCACTTACGCCTGTCTGTCTACTTTCACATTCTCCCCTTCCTTTTCTCCATCTCTTTAGCCAAGGATTTTCCCCCAATATGATTTTCCAGTCAGCTTTGTGTTCTTGACCTTTTTATGTCTAAGCTTTCCTGCAGGTTTTCTGATAAACCTACAGGGGACTGTCATCATGCTGGTGAACAGAGCCAGTTGTGCCTGCAGACCCAGGTAGGAAGAGAAGGAGCGAGGTGGTGTCTAGTCATTCTAGCTCCTGAGGGACTGCTGACGTGGGACCCTCCAGGGAGGCTGTGGCTTCGGTGATCTCAGCGGGGAGAAGGAGTAGCAGTTTCCGGAGGCTCCTCATAGGCACCTCCTCAGGGCATGCGAACCGGCCTTTGGAGCACTCTCCCGGCTCAGAAGGCGGGGAGTTCTCTCCAGCGTATGCAGAGTATTTGCTTTTATCAAACCATCCTGCCTTCCCTCCTCCCTTTTAGTCAAATGCCTTCAGAGAGTGATTACTAGTTGCTCCAAGTCTCTCTCACTTTCTCTTGAACCCATCACCGTCAATGGACTGAACTGTATCCCCTTGAAATTCCCGTGTTGAACTCCTAACGCACACTGCGGTGGCATTCGGAGATGGGCTTACGGAAGGTGGAAGTCTCAGGACGGGAGTAGTGCACTTACAAGAACAGTTGCCAGAAGTCTTTTTTAATTCCTCTTTCCCTCTGTCATGTGAAGACAGGGAGATATGTGGATTGTCTACACACCAGGAAGAGAGTCTTCACCAAGGAACCAAATTGGCTGGCACCTTGATCTTGGATTTCCCAACCTCCAGAACTGTGAACAATGAATTCCTGTTGTTTAAGCCACCCAGTCTGTGGCATTTTATTATGGCAGTCTGAGCTGACAATATAAATACTATTTGCTGATGACTCATATTTATATATTCAGCCTGAATGTCTTTCCTAAACTTCAATTTCATATGTCTAATTGTCTATTCAGCATTTCTACTTGGATAACTAATAGGTATCCCCAAATTAACATACCCTGAAAAGAACTCCCTCACACCCAAACCTACTCCCACAATCTACGCCATCTCAGTAATGGCAGCTCTCTTGTTTCTAAATGATCAGGCTAAGAACCTTGGAGTTGAGTCTCTCAGACTCCATATCCAATCCTCTAGGAAAGCCTGTAGTTCTACCTTTGAATATATACCTAGAACCCAATGACTTCTTCCCACCCTCCCCACTTAGCTCCTTAGTCCAAGCCACCAGCGTCCTCGATCATTGCGGAAGCCTAACTGGCTCCGTCGCCTCCCAACTTGCCCACCACTCCTGCCACCTCCCAGTCTATTTTCAGCACAGCAGCCAGAGTGACGCTTTTAAAATGTAGGTCAGATCACTTCACACTTCAGCTCCACTTCCTCCAAAAGCATTCATTCCAGAGTAAAATCCAAACCTTCTCATCTACGGTTCCTGTATTTGGCACACGGCTCTTGCTCTGAGCTCATCCCTGTGCCGCCCTCTCCTGCACTATTTTCCTTGCTGTTCCTCAAACGCACTGAGGATTACCCTGCTTCAGAGCCTTTTCACATGCTGTTCCTTTGGCCTGGAGCACTTTCCCATCCCATGTTTGCCTGAGTCGCTCACCCCCTTCAAATCAATTGGTCATCTCCTCTAAACAGCCTTCAGTGACCGCCCATCCTTCCTAAAATGCTGATCTCCCCCTCACTTTTATCATCATTATCCTGATTTATTTTTTTTACATCAGCAATCACTGTTTGCTGGTTTGTTTTTTGCTGTCTTATCCTGTTTACTTCTCTAGAATATAATTCCCATGAGTTTGAAAACCTTTCCTTGTCCCACTGCTGGCACCCGAAAACTTTAACGGCTCCTAGCCCACAGTAGGTGCTCAGCATTATTTGTTGAATGACTGACTGAATGAATCTATGTCTATAGCTCTCAAGAGTCAACATGAGGAAGAGATTAGCTGAAGAACGTGTACGCATGCGATAGCCCATGGACACAGACAACGACATGGTGAAGGTGAACGATCTGACCTTCTGGCTTTCCAAATGAGATTGCACACGCCACTGGTTCTCTTTGCAGTGTAACCTATGGTTAGTTTTCCAGTTGCTAATGAGAGGCTTCAGTTCGGTGAGCACTTCCCGCTCGGTCTGCTCATGTGCTACTGCACTGAGGTGGCCGTTTTCAACCACCAATCGCTTCGTGGCACACACCCGGCTCCGCGCGGGGAGGCAGGAGTGTGCGTGGCTTTGACGAAACCCTGCCCTCGAGATGCTCACAGACATTTGGGGTAAGGACTATCATCTCTGCTTTCCAACCTAAAAAAGTAGGTAAGTGGTACCCCGCTTGTGTTCCTGTCAAGGGGTTTAAGCCAAATAAGAACATTGAATGTCCTTCGACAGACAGTCGGTCAGACGTCCTCTCGAGGAAGAGCCAGGACTAGACAGATGCCTGTGGCCCCAAGGGCACTGCACTGAGCCGGATGCAGGGACAGGGGACAGGGCTTCGGGAGCTCTGAAGTAGGGACGGTCCCAGCTTTGGGGGATATCATGGCGCGCTTCATGGAAGAGACCATAGTTGAGCTTGGCAGGCAGGAAAGTGGAGCAGGGAGAAAAAGGAGGAATTCCAGACAGAGGACCCAGGTGTGCATGTGGGGACTCTGAGTCTTTCTTCCAGACGTGGTCATGGCCGTGTGTGGCCGGAGCAGGGAACAGAAACAGGGCGGTAGTAGGGAACTGGGATTGAGAGTTTGGGGATATTATTTTGTTTTCCAAAGTAACTGTATTGGTAAATACCCTGTTGTTTTTGCAACAAATAACAAAAATTATATTCTAAATCTGAGAATTCTCACTTGCTATGTAATGCCAGTGCAAAGGGATTTGAAATTCTCAAAGAGGATTAATTTATTTATAGCAACATTTTGATGTAGTTCATGTTTCTCTCAAATTTTGAAAATAGATAATTCATGCAGCGTCTATAAGGGGTCCTATTTGTCACCTACCAGAATAACCTATTTCTCTCTCGATGGATAATAGAGTTTACTGTAAGAGAGTACAGTAAAAAAAATTTGTGACCATGATGGGATTTCCCTCATTTTTTCACTTTTCCCATAAAGTCCACCTCTGCTGACCTCCAGGGTTTGATAACAGGTCTCTCTCATGAGCTCCAGCAGCTCAAGTTCTGTCTAAACGGGATTCCAGTAAGGATGGCCACTGACTGAATGCCAGCTTGCCTTTGCAGGCACATAGGCTCAAATGCTCAGAGGGGCAGTTCCTTTTATAATCACGCACAGAATCTACACTGACAAAGGTCGGAAACTATTACAGCTCAAACACAGACCGTTATGACGAGAATCCCGGGATCTGGTCTCCTGAAAAAAATACAGCTGCTATTGACCTGAATCCACAGTTCATTTCAATGCAGTTCCACCCCAAGGTGGGCCTCAAAGCAAAGATCCTTGAAGGAGTCTCAGGTTCAGAGCATTTCAGAGCCTGGAGGTGAAGCGGTTGTCTGGTTCAACTGTCCTGTTTCATGAATCAGGACATGGAGGTGGGACTACATCACAGCTGAGCAACGGCCCCTGGCAGGCAGAGCCCGGACTGCTGCCGCATCGGGCACCGCAGTTCCTTCCACAAGGGCAGGTGCCCATCTCTCCGTGACCTTCTTGGGAGAATCTCATCGGCTGGGGTTTGGATCTTACGCTCTTGAAGGACCTCTGTACCTCTTCCCCTGCACTCTAGGACATGCCTTCACTGCCTCAGGATCTCTGTGCCTTTGGTAGGTGCTTTAGCACCAGGCTGGGCCCCCAGGTGAGCCCCATGGGTTCAGGGAGCTTGTCTGCACTTTTTGCACAAAGCCTGGTGTCTCTTAGGTGTTCAGTGAATCTTAGTTTCCTTTCTTTCTTTTGCGGAATGTACTTATTTGGTTGAGTTGAGTGGTTGGAAGAGAGGATGGGTATTTGAAAGAGGAAGACTACAAGGGGCCCTGTCATCCACCAAGTGTGGGAGGGGCAGCAGAAAAAAGAATTGCCCGGAGCTGGGGGAGTAAATGAGAAGAGAGACAAAGGGCGGAGGAAAAGTCAGGAAACGATCACACTAAAAGCACAAATCTGGTTCCTGTTTAAATGCAAGCAGGATTCCAGAGTCTGTCACGTGATCAGCCCTGGCCTGATTATGCAAATTTATTTAAAAAGGGGAGGGGAGAACGGGTCCAGACCCCTCCCTCCCGGGCGGTGTTTGTAGAAGGATCTGGATTCCATTTGCGCTGCCGCTGTGAGGAAGAGGAGGGTTAGCCTTGAGCAGTCCTGGGAGGCAGTTTTCCCTGCAGAGCCGGGTGGGATGGGATCCCGTCACCCGCACGGTGCAGGTGGGGTCACTTGCCTGGCCAGTGTCCAGGGAACCAGTTCCCTGTCGTTCCCGAGGAAACCTCAGAAGTAACGTACTAGTTCTACCTTTCCCCACACCAGAGCCTCAGGGCAGCCTGGGTGCCCTCCCTCGCTGCCTCCTGCAGGATCTGGCTGCTGGAGCCTGCGGAGGGGCGGTCTGCGGTAGGAGACCCCTACCCTCCGCTGGTGCTGCGGGTCCGAGAGCAGGTAATCTTTCACACAAACCCGTGCGGCTGCGGGGGCGGCCTCTGCTGGAACTTGGCCCCTGCTTCCCAGGCAAGCACCTTGGAACCTGGACAAGTTGGGGCTGGCCAGGGGCGCTTGGAGAGTAAACCCCTCAAAGCCCCTGGCGCCATGCCAGGCCAGATCAGCCTGTGCTGTGCAGGAAATATTGAACACTCTGAGTCTTAAAGAGAGAACCTGGAACAGGTCCAAGGTAACACTTAATATATCTGCTGGGAGCTGCAGAGAAGGGAGACTGGCGGAAACTGCAGAAATAACCCTGGCAGGGCCAGGAGAGCCGCAGCACCAGCACACACAGGCAGCAAGTGAGAACAGCAGCCCTCCTTAGGTGACGGAGGGCTGCAGTTTCCCGAGCTCGTCACGCCCATGATGCCTGATCCCTTTGTTCCTCCCGCGGTTCTGGGGGATGAGCAGGAAATGTTATTTTAGGTAAGTTCCTGGATTATGCATCTGTATGTTTCCCACAGCGCTTCACCTCGCAGGCTGTCCAGGAAACATCCAGTAAACAAATGGATGGGTGAGCAGACAGACTTGCATTTTGCAGGTGACAAACTGATTCAGGTACAGGTTCATTAGAAAGCATTCGACACGGAGCCCTTACTACCTGCCAGGCACTGTCTACACTCTGAGGAGACACAGTTCCTTTGTTTCGGGGGCTCACACTTCAGAGGGTGGGATGAACAGAAATGAGTGACTGACAAGGGATTATGCAATCTGATAAGCACTGTACTTGAGCTGGTCCCAGAAGACAGAGAGAGAGAGACTGCCTGCAAGTGAAAGGATGCCAGCCTCCTCACCCAGTGTAGTGAGAAGAGCACAGAGACCACTAGCCAGGAGTTCAGACTCATCCTTTCCCTGATAGCGGAGTCTCCTGTTTCTCTCCCTCACATCTGCCCCTGAGCTGCTGACAATCGAGTCCAGCAGTTCTACCTGCATCAAGACTTCTTTCAGCTTTAGGCTATATTAGTTTAACTTAAAATCTTCCATGGGCAGGATATTTCTGTGAATTAGGTGTAAGAGAGTAAGCTTTCCTGAAGGCAAGGGGAAAGAACAGAGAGATGGGCTGGGCTGTCTGGCGGTTTGTGTGGGATGAGACCGTGCCCAGGGCGGCGAGAAGAGGAGAAACCCACTGACTGTGGACCCTGTAGAAGGAAGCATGGCCTTCGCCCTTTTGCTCTCCTGCCTCTAACACATCCCTCCAGCAATATGAATACAAACACACCGTATCTATTGCCTGTATACATACACATAAATGTATGTGTATACACACAAATGCACGGGCACCAACATACTCTTTAAGTCTGTCACCAAAATAACATGCAAATTAAAAAAATTTAATTGCGCCCTGGCTGGTGTAGCTCAGTGGATTGAGCACGGGCTGGGAACCAGAGGGTCCCAGTTCGATTCCCAGTCAGGGCACATGCCTGGGTTGCGGGCCGGGTCCCCAGTGAGGACCATGTGAGAGGCAACCATACATTGCTGTTTCTCTCCCTCTCTGTCTCCCCACCCTCTTCCCCTCTCTCTAAAAATAAATAAATAAAATCTTTAAAAAAATTTAATTGCAGTTTACGTTCAGTATTATTTTGCATTAGTTTCAGGTGCACAGCACAATGGCTAGACAATAACACACCTTACAGAGTGGCCCCCTGGTGTCTCCGCTGCCGATCTGGCACCACGCAGAGCCGCTGCAAACTATTCGCCACCTTCCTGATGCTGCACCTCACGCCCCATGCCTGTTTGGTAGCTCCCATTTTGTACTGCTTAATCCCTTTGTCTTTTTCACCCCGTCTCCCAACCTCCCTCCCCTGAGACAACCCGAGTCTGTTCTCTGTATCTATGGGTCTATTTTGTTTGTTCTATTCTTTACATTCCACATATATGTGATATGCAGTATTTGTCTTCCTCTGTCTGACTTATTTTGCTTAGAATAACACTATCCAGGTCCATTCATGCTGTTCGCAAATAGTAAGATTTCATTCTCTTTCATGGCTGAGTGATATTGTATTGCATGTATGTACCACCAGTTTTTTATCCACTCATCTATTCATGGACTCTTGGATTGCTTCATATCTTAGCTATTGTAAATAATGCTGCAATGAACAGAAGAAAGCATATATTCCTCTGAGTTAATATTTTGCGTTTCTTCAGATAAATGCCCAGAAGTGGAATTGCTGTGTCATGGGGTAGTTGTGTATTTGAGTTTTCGAGGAACCTCCACACTGTTTTCCACAGTGGCTACACCGGTCTGCACCCCCACCAACAGTGCACGGGGGTCCCTTTCTCCACATCTTTGTAAATACTTGTTGTTTGTTGATTTATGGATGATAGCCATTCTTACAGGTGTGAGACGATCTCTCATTAGGTTTTTAATTTTATTTTTCTCTAGTGATTAGTGACACTGAGCATCTTTTCATATGTCATTTGGCCATCTGTATGTCCTCTTTAAAGAACTGTCCATTCAGGTCCTCTGCCCACTTTTTAATTGGATTGTTTGGTTTTTTTTTTTTGGTGTTGAGTTGTTTGAGTTTTTTTGTAAATTAAGATATTAACCCTTATCAGATGTATCATTGGTGAATATGTTTTCCTACTCAGTGAGCTGTCTTTTCATTTTGTTGATGGTTTCTTTGCTGTGCAAAAACTTTTTAGTTTGATGTAGTTTCATTTGTTTATTTTTTTCTTTTGTTTACCTTGCTTAAGGAGATATGTCAGAAAAAATATTGCTAAGAGAAATGTCAGAGATTTTATTGTTTATGTTTTCTTCTATGAGTTTATGGTTTCAGATCTTATATTTAAATCTTTAATCTATTTTGTTTTTGTATGTGATGTAAGAAGGTGGTCTTCACTTTAAATCTTTAATCTATTTTGTTTTTGTATGTGATGTAAGAAGGTGGTCTTCACTTTTTGTAAGTGAAATAAAAGTCCAGTTTTCCCAACACCATTTATCGAATAGACTGTTTTTATCCTTATTATATGTTCTTGCCTTTTTTGTTATATATGAATTGACCATAAAAGCATGGGTTTATTTCTTGGCTCTCTATTCTGTTCCATTTGTCTCTGCGTCTGTTTTATTCCAGTGCCATATTATTTTGATTACTATAACCTTGTAGTGTAGTTTGCTGTCTGGTAACATGAGTCCTCCAACTTCTTTCTCCAGATTGCTGTGGCTATTCAGGGGCTTCTGTAGTTCCACATACATTTTTGGATTATTTGATCTAGTTCTGTGAAGAACACCATTGGTATTCTGACAAGATTTGCATTGATTCTATAGACTGCTTTGGATGGTGTGGGCATTTAAACAATGTTGATTCTTCATATCCACGAACACAGTAAACGCTTCATTTTATTGTATCTTCTTCAGTGTCTTTCTTTACTATCATACAGTTTTTCAATTGTAGGTCTTTCACCTCCTTGGTTAGATTTATTACTATGCAATTGTAAAAGGGATTATTTTTTCAGTTTCTCTTTTTGATAGTTCATTATTAGTGTTTAAAATACAACTGATTTCCGGATATTTACAGTGTTTTCTATCCTGCTACTTTATTGAAATCATTTATCAGTTCTAGTAGTTTTTCTTGAAATCTTTAGGTCTCTTTATGTCTTCTGTAAATAATGACTTTTTTTTTTTTTTACTTTTTTCCTTTCCAATTTGGATGCTTTTTATTTCTTCTTCTTGTCTGATTGCTGTGGCTAGGAATCCAGTACTGTGTTGAATAAAATAGGTGAATGTGGGCATACTTATTTTGTTTCTGATCTTAAGAAAAATACTTTTAGTTTTTCTCAATTGAGCATAATGTTAGCTGTGGGTTTGTCATATATGGCTTTATTATTAGGAGGTATTTTCTTTTGATTCCCACTTTGCTGACTTTTTATCAGTAAAGAGTGATGGATTTTTGTCAAAGGCTTTTTCTTCATCTATTGATATGATCATATGGTTTTATCCTTTATTTTATTTATGTGTGTATCATGTTAATTGACTTCCACATGATGAATTATCCTTGCATCCCAAGAATAAATCTCACTTGATCATGCTGTATGATTCTTTTAATGTATTGCTGAATTTAGTTTGCTATATTTTGTTGAGGACTTTTGCATTTATATTCATCAGGGATATTGGCTTATAATTTTCTTTCTTTACAATAACTTTATCTGGTTATATAATCAGGATAATGCTGGCCTGATAAGATGATCTTGGGAGTCTTCCCTCCTCTGAATTTTTTTGGGATAGTTTGAGAAAGACAGGTGTTAATTTTTCTTTGAATGTTTGGTAAAATTCACCTGTGAAGCCATCCAGTCCTAAACTATTGTTCGTTGGAATTTTTAAAACTACTGCTTTGATTTCTCTAGTTGTAGTTGGCCTGCTCAGCTTTTCCGTCTTCCTGATTCAGTTTGGAAGATCGTGTGTTTCTAGGAATTTATCCATTTCTTCCAGATTGTCCAGTTTATTGGCATATAGTTGTTCATAGTATTTAATTATAATTCATAGTACTTCTGTGGTATTAGTTGTTACTTATGCTTTTTAATTCCTGATTTTTTAACTTATTTTTATTATTGTTTATTCTGTTACAGTTGTTCCCATTTTTCCCCCTTTGACTTCCTCTGCTGAACCCACCCCCACCCCCTGCTTCCATAGTCATTCCCCACACTATTGTCAATGTCCATGGATCATTCATAAATGATTTTATTTATTTAGGTTATTTCTCTTTTCTTCTTGATTAGTCTGGTTAAAGCTTTATCAATATTATTTATCTTTTCAAAGAATGAGCTTTGGTTTTCATTGATCTTTTGTACTTTTTTACACTCATTTACTTCTACTCTAGTTTTATTATTTTTATCTTTCTACTTAATTTTGACCTTGCTTATTGTTCTTTTTCTGTTTCTTTTCAGTGTAATTTCAGATCGTTTATTTGAGATTTTGCTTGTTTCCTGATGTAGGTGTTTATGGATATGAATTTCCCTCTTACAACTACTTTTGCTGTGCCTCATAGATGTTGTAATGAGGAGTTTTCGTTTTTATTTGTCTCAAGGTACCTGTGGTTTCTTCTGTATCTCATTGTTAACCCGTGCGTTGTTTAGTAACTGCTACTTAGCCTCCATGTGTTTCTGGTGTGCCAGTTTTGTTCTTTTTGTCTGTGATTTCTAGTTTTATACCCTGTGGTCAGAGAAGATACCTGAGATGATTTCAATGTTCTTAAATTCACCGACAGTTGTTTTGTGTCCTAACATGTGGTCTATCGTAGAAAAGGTTCCATGTCCACCTGAAAAGAATGTATATTCTGCTGCTTTTGTCATGAAATGCTCTGAGAATATCAACTAAATTTATCTGGTCTAATGTGTCATTTAAGGCCACATTTAAGGCAATTTCCTTATTGACTTTCTCTTCAGAAGATCTATCCATCGATGTCCATGGGAAGTGGAAATCCTGTACTATGACTATTACTGTCAGTCTCCCTCTTTATATTTTTAATATTCATTTCATATACTCAGGAGCTCCTCTGTTGGGTTTGCACAGGTTTACAAGGGCTACATCCTCTCCTTGGATGGACCCCTTTATTATTATGTGATTTCATTCTTTGTTTCTCATTATAGCTGTAGTTTTAAAGTCTGTTTGGTCTGATCTAAGTATTGCTACCCCAGCTCCTTTTACATTTCCATTTGAATGAAATATCTTTCGGGATGCAAAGTTTATGTTCCAGTACTTCTTACACTAAGCAATTCTGTAGTAACGGTTGCCTCATATTCATGAGCATGAGGCTTCATGTGGCTTGACAGCTGTAGGTTTCAAATTTTATTAAAATGTTGCCTTGTTCACAGTCCAAATTTTTTAAGGCCTTATCTAATTGGTTTGGGCCACAGGACCTCCCCACTTGGCCACGTGAAAAGATATATATTTCACCCAGTAATTGAGGGCAAGTAATAAACTAATATATAAGAAGTAGCAAAAAATTTTGATGATCTGTGTCTTAGTGGAAAAGGATAGCTCATAAAAGTAATTATTACATGATACATGCTTGCATTTTTTTACAGGTGAAGTCACAGTCTCTTTTATACAAATATGTTTTTAGCATTTGGGTATAAGCAGCAGAAATCCAGACATTTCCAAATGTAGCCCACACATCTGGGTTGTTAGCTGAGAAATGAGATTTTAGCAGATCGCTGAGTGCCAGGTGACCACACCTGTGTGTCATTGCTTTCTTCCGGAAAAGCATCTGTGATTCTTCCGTGTCTCTCCTTCCTCTCTCCCACGTGCCGTGAGTTCAGAGCATGTGAATTCACTTGTCCATCTTTCCCCACAGGATGCAAACACTTTGAGGGAGGTGATGGCACTTATTCATCTCTTTTTACTCGCAGATATTCACTGAATGAATCAGTGAATGAACGCAGTGCTTAACCATGATTTCTACACCTACGAACTTCACATAGTGCCTTGCACAGAGAAGAAACAGAATAAACAGTAAGTGAACATCAACATTTGTGGGTAGAGATTCAGATCAGCTTGTTGCATTACAGTTTTTTGTTTAAATGTTTCGAAGCCTGAGACACTATTTTTACATGACTTTCCCTAGCCCAAGAGGGAAAATAAATAAAAATGGTGAAGAAATTGAAGCACCGGGAGAACGGACATGGGTTCCCTGTGTTCACTTGGGGAACGAAGCCCAAAGCCAGGGCTTGGAT
The DNA here is from genome assembly GCA_004026765.1 of Micronycteris hirsuta. Taxonomy (NCBI): domain Eukaryota; kingdom Metazoa; phylum Chordata; class Mammalia; order Chiroptera; family Phyllostomidae; genus Micronycteris; species Micronycteris hirsuta. The sequence continues at coordinate 185,641 of PVJI01000297.1, read as the reverse complement.
TTCACTTCCCTGTGCACTTTCCCTCCTGCAGATGGGCCTCCCGCAGCCTTTCTCTTCCCATCAGAAGTCCTCTCAGTATTTTCACATTCCATGGCCTCTGCATGTAAACTCACATTCCATAAATCCCAAAGCTTTTCTTCTGTTTCAGAGCAAGAGGCTCAACAAGACATATGCTTTATTCCTTTGTAACCAGCAAGTGGCTTTTCAGATCAACCCACTTTTTGTAACAGTGAGAATCTGTGTTCTCTCTGTGCTCTCTCCAGAACACCCTCCCTTAAGTTCACACTCCATCCCTTTCTTCCCACAGGTCTGAGGTCTGTTCACAAACCACCAGTTTCTCCAGAGTCTTGTGTTTCTGGCCTGCTCCGACTGGAATTTTATGGCTCTAATCAGATTTTGCTGTTTTCCTTCACAGTGTCTCTTTCCCATCAATTCTGCTCTCTTGACTCTTACCGCCCCCCCCCCCGCCCTCTCCCCATGGTGCAGGGTGCTATTAAATGGTGACCAGTCCAATTTCTGGCACCCAATAAATCTATATTTTCCAACTTGGGAAACCAGACTCACCCACTGGCACCCAGATTAATGAGTCCCCTATGATAAACCTACACTAGTCATTACTCAAGGCTCCTGAGGCCCCCGCACAGGGTTTCCTGCCTGAGACGGTGGAGTGCCTCCCCCCTCCCCCCCAATTCTCAGGAAAAGAAAATGCTCCACGGCACGGGGACTTGTCTCCGTGTCCACTCTCCCACCGCACTATGCAGACGCTCCGCGTGGTTTCCGAACCCCCACTGCAGCGCCCAGCTGCTGCTCCCAGGCCTTCCCCACCGCAGAGTCTATGCAATGAGCCGCCGGGGCCGCATCGCGCGCTCGGCTGGCTGTTGCGCGCAGTCTGCAGCCAGCAGCACCGTGCGCGGGCTCCTCTCCCCTGCCCACCCAGCGGCCAATCTTCACCTTATTGTTTAGGAGGAGGGCTCTGTGTCAGCACCCTAAACCTGCACCCAATCGTGTTGGCAAGGGTGCTAATATTGTTTCATGCTGGGGAGGAAGTGGGTGATGGGGTCTGTGGGCCTTTGAAACCTGGGGGGCTTCTGTGGTTGCTGCAGGGGTGAAGGTCTGTGTTTTCTTGCGCACAGTGAGACCTGGAGACAGTGATCCGCTCCTAGGCATTTTGGGACTATTTGTATTTACTTATTCGTTCTTTTGACTTGAGAAATTAGCCCCTTTCACTCCTCCAAACCTTCTACGTCTGCTGAATAAAAATTAACTACAATGAATCAAAACCTTTATCAACACCTTTAACAATGGTTCCGTGACTGCCACTCCTTCGGCCTCTCACTGGTCTAGAGCTTAAAATCGGACCAGGACATAGCAAGTCACAAAGCCAAATGTCTTTAAAGTAAAATACCTGCTTTTGGCATCTTTGAATAAATCTGGGAGCTAATGAGATGGTTAGTTTTATGTGTCAGCTTTGCTAGACAATAGTGCTCAGCTATTTAATTAAACACTAATCCAGGGGTCGATGCAATGGTATTTTGTAAATGTGGTGATCAGCTACAGTTGACTGACTTTATGAAGATTACCCCGGACAGTGTGAGTGGGCTTCATCCAATCAGTTGGTGGTCTTAAAAGCAGAAATGTGGGCTTCCAAAAAACAAAAAGTTCTGCCTCAAGACTGCAATGTCAACATCTGCTGAATTTCCAGATGCTGCCGTGCCCTACAAATTTCATACTTGCCAGCTCCTACAATTCATTTAAATACCTCTCTTTATGTGAAATAAGTACCTCTGTCTCTTTTCATATTTACTCTATTTACATTTATATCATCTATATTATATCTGTGTGTTATTGAGTCCATCTCTCTGGACAACCAAGGCTGATGGCAGATATTCAGGAGTCGAAGTGTTCGAATTGTGTAAGTAACTTTGGGGAGGATGACCGATCTTTGTTTGTTTCCCAAGGCCACTCTGCTAGGCCCATGGTGGGAGCATAATATGTGTTCACGGAACTGACTGAAAACCCAAAGAAGCCCCAAGATACTTTTCTCAACTTCTGCCACTTCACGGTCAACTCAAGCGGATACATTAGCTCCCTCTCGTCCACACAGAGCTGACTGCTCATCCCCATTTCAGAGTCCAACTCTTCTTGCAACCTTTCGTAACACTGTTCAGTGCAGATTCCTCACCACGCTTGCTTTGAAAGCCACGGACAAACCACGTCTCCCACAAAGGCCTCGTGGCAGAAGATCCAAGCACGGAGCTCACTCTTGCCTCCTCAGCCCTTGTCCATGGGGTTCTTTAGGTTTATGTGAGTTGTGCTTTGCTTTGCCTGGCACTTTAAGATAATGTTCTGTCTTTCTCACGAGGTGGTGGACCTTCTGAGGGGAATTCCAGGCTCTGATGTCATGGACTATTCATGGTCTTTGGAATCAGCCAGGCCTGGTTCGAGACCTGGTGGTCATGCATGCTTTGAGAACGCGATGAAGTCCTGGAACTTTTATGAGCCTTCTGTAGAAGGGGTAAGATGACTCCCAGGAAGATGTGAGAGAAGAAGCAAATAGTTACTGATCAATTTTATTTTAGACAACAGTAAAACACTCATGATTTCCCTGATGAAACTCTTTGTGAAACTGTGAAATTCCAAGCAGACAAGGTGAGAACCACTCTGATCAGCTCTCAGGAAACCCTCCTGCTCGTGTGCTGGAACTTCTGTCCTCCACCGTGTTCAAGGTCGTGCCTCCGCAGTTCTTTCCACTTTTCCATCCACACGTAGCCCTGCTCTAATGAATCCTTCCTGCCGGCCTTGGGACATGACGGAATAATCTTTAAACCAAGCAACAAACTGAAGTGATCGATCTTCCTTCACCTACACTGTCCTGCAGTTTCTACCCCAGTCCTGTCTTTTTCTCTACAGCAAAAGCCACTGACAGTTTTCTATACAATCTGTCTTCATAATCTTACCTCTCGTTATTTCTTGAAGCTACTCCAGTCGGGTCTTTCTTCCCACTGCTTCTCTATAGCTCTGGTCAAGATCACACAAGACTTGCACGTGGCCAGGAGTTACAGTTGGTTCTCGGTCTCCATCTTGCTTGGTCTGTCAGCAGTGTCAGCCACCGCTGATCACATCTTCACCTTGAAGGACCTTGTCAGTCGCCCCTGGGGTATCAGTCTCTCTGAGTTCTGCCCATCTCACTGGCTGTTTCTCCTCAATGATTTTTGTGTTTCTTTTCATCCTCCTGACCTCTGAAGTGTTCCCACAGGGCTCAGCTCTCAGTGCACACCCTTAGAGAACGAAAGGAGGTGTTCATCAGATCCCAGGGTTTTAAATGTCCCCTGTAAATGCCCCAGTTCAGATGTCGATATAAGCCCTCTCTGCTGAGAGCCAGACTCGTATGGCCAACTGCCTGCTTAATACCTTTGCTTGGATGTCTAACACATCCAAAATTTATCATGTCTAAAGACAAACTTCTGATTTTTCCCTGAAATCTCATATTTTGAAACTTTTCTTATTTCAATAAATAGCTATTACATTCTACAATTTACTCATCTCTAAAACCTTGGGATTACCTTCAATACATCATTTGTTACCACACTCTACACTCAATCCAACGGCAAATGCTGTAGACTCTTCTTTTAAAATATATCCAGAATCTAACCAGTTCTCACCACTTTTACTGACACACTGAATCTAGTCCAATTCACCTTCCTCTCTCATGTCAATTATTTTAACAGCTTCCTAACTGTATCCTTACTTCCTCTTCATTCAGAAATTGTTTATTCTCAATATAATATCCAGAATGATCATCTTAAAATGTTAGTGATTTCACGTCTGCCTTCTCTCAAAAGTCTTTCAATAGCTTCCCATCTCCCTCAAAGTAAAAGGTCAAGTACAATTAAGGACCGAAGCCCCTGTAAGGTCTACTTCTGGTGGAAGCTTAGTTTCTTCCCCTTTTCCTATTCACCCCTGGGTATGATCATCTGTCTTCAATTAGAATCTCCTTGCTCTTCCTCAAACACAGTGAAATATGCACCCACCTCAGGATTTTTGTAGATTATTCCCTCCACCTGGGACATTTTTCTCCTGTGTATCCCCATGAATCCCCCCCCCATAGTGACCCCCTGCTGTGATGTCCACATGCATCATTTGCTCTCTTCAGAGAAGAGAACTTATCAGACATCTGAACCTGATGTGGTCAACTCTCTAAAAAATGGAGCCTCATCCCTCATCACTTTATTACTCCTTACCTTGCTTTATTTTTTATAGCACTTATCAATACATGACATATTATATCATCCTTTGTTTATTCACTTACTGTCTGTTTTGTCACTTGGTCAGTATTATATTTACCAGAATCAAGTAAATGACTTTTCCAAAGTACCTGTATATACAAGGTCTGAAATTGCAACAAGAGAGATTTGAGCACACAGCAAAAGTAAATTCAAATGATAAAAACTTCATGATAGTATATTACAGACTTCAGATAGTTTATGAAAAATTTGGGAAAACATGAAGCATAACAACATTCACATCATAGGGATATCCGAAGGAGAAGAAGAGGCCCTCACCAAGACACATCATAATTCAAATGCCAAAGGTTAAAGACAAAGAGAGAATCTTAAAAGCAGCAAGAGAAAGACAGTTAGTTACCTACAAGGGAGTTCCCCTAAGGCTGTCAACTGATTTCTCAATAGAAACATTTCAGGCCAAAACAGATTAGCATAAAATATTAAAAGTGATGAAAAGCAAGAACCTACAATCAAGACTACTTTACCCAGGCTATCGTTTAAAAATAAAGGAGAACTAGAAAGTCTTATTTAAGTAGGAAAAAAAAGAATAAAATGACAATAAATATGAACCTATTGATAATCACTTTAAATATAAATGGTGATAATGCTCAAATCAAAGGATATAGTGTAGCTGAATGGATAAGAATAAAAACAGATATATATGTTGTCTATAAGAGACCTGCCTGAGACTGAGAGAGAGACATAGATTGAAAGTAATGGGATGGAAAAATATTCCATGCATGTGGGAATGAAAAAAAAAAAGCTGAGCTAGCTCTACTTAATCAGGCAAACCAGACTTTAAAACAAAGGCTATAATAGAAGACAATAACACCACGTAATGATAAAGGTATTGATCCAACAAGAGTATAACCCTTGTAAACTTTTATGTATCCACATAGGAGCACCTACATATACAAAGCAAATCTTGATGGACATAAAAGGAGAGATTGGCAGTAACACAATCATAGCAGGGAATTTCAACACTCCATCAACCCTGACCCTAAGCCTAACCTCAGTGGATAGATATTCCAGGAAGAAAATCAACAAGCGTAGGCCATATTAAATGATGCACTAGGTCAGATAGATTTAATTTTTATCTTCAGAGCACTTCACCACAAAGTAGGAGAACTACCGTTCTTGTGAAGTGCACATGGAACGTTTTCTAGAATAGATCACAGGACACAAAGCAAGCCTCAATAAATTTGAGAAGATTAAAATCATATTAAGTGTCTTCTCTAACCATAATGGTATGAAGCTATAAACAATTACAAGAAAAAAATGGAAAAAGAAGCACACATGTGAAAGGTAAACAGTGTGTCACAAAACAACGAATGGGTTGATAATGAGATCAAAGACGAAATTAACAGATACCGCAAGGAAATAAGAATGGAAACACAACAACCCAAAATCTGTTGAAAATAGTGAAATTAGTCCAAGAAGAAAATTCATAGCTCTACAGGCCTACCTTGAGAAAGAAGAAAAATCTCAAACAATCTAATCTTCACTGACAGTAACTAGAGAAAGAGCAACAAGCACAGCCTAAAGTGGTAGCAGATCAGAGCAAAATAAATAAAACTGAGTCTTAGAAAATAACACCTAAGATCAATGAAACCAAGAGCTGCTTCTTTGAAAAGATAAACTAGATTGATAACCCTTTAGCCAGACTCATCACGAATCAGAGAGTGAGGAAACAGATAAATAAAAGCAGAAAAGAGGAGAGAGAACAACTGACACCACAGAGATACAAAGGGTTATAAGAAAATATTACATACAACTGTATACCAACAAAGTGGACTATCCGGGTGAAATGGGTAAATCACTAGAAACATAGAATGTTTTAAAACTAAATTAAAAAAACCACAGGAAATCTTAATGGGCTGATTAAAACAAATAACTCCCAATAAATAAAAGTCCTGGACCAATTGTTTCAAAAATAGATTGTACCAAATATTCAAAGAAGAACTAATACCTATTCTTCTCAAACCATTCCAAAAATTCAAGAGGAGGGAAGACTCCCAAGTTCATTTAACAAGGCCAGCATTGTCCTAATTCTAAAACCACATAAAGACACTACAAAGAAAGAAAATTATAAGCTAATGTCCTTGATGAACATAGATTAAAAAATCCTCAACAAAATATTAACAAACTAAATTCAGAAATGCATTAAAAAATCAATGGGGAAAAACTAAAAGCATTTCCTTTAAGATCGGAAACAAGAGAGGGATGTCCACTTTCACGACTCTTATTATACATAGCACTGGAAGTTCTAGCCACAGCGATCGGAAAAGAACACGAAATAAAAGGCATCCACATTGTAATAGAAGAAGTAAAACTGCCATTATTTGCAGATGACACGATACTGCTGTATACAAAGAAATACTAAAGAGTTCACCAAAGAACTACTAGAACTAATAAATAAAATCAGTTAATAGCAGGATATAATAAAAATATTAAAAAATGGGTTACATTTTTATACACCAATCATGAACTATCAGATAGAGAAATTAAAAGTAATCCCATGTGCAATTGCATCAAAAAATATCTAGGATTAAATTTAATCAAGAAGGTAGAAGACCAGTACTCAGAAAATTATAAGACACTAAAGAAAGAAATTGATGAAGAAACAAACAAATGGAAGCATATATCATGTTTGTGGATAGGAAGAATTAACATTGTTAAAATGTCCATACTACCCAAAGCAATCTATAGATTCAATGACATTCCCATCAAAATACCAATGATGTACTTGACAGAACCAGAACAAATAATTCAAAAATTTATATGGAACCACAGAAGACCCTGAATTGCCACAGAAATCTTGAGAAAGAAGAATAAGTTGGAGACATCATTTACCTGGTTTCAAACTATACTACATGGCCACAGTAATCAAAACAGTATGATACTGGCATAGAAACAGACATATGGATCAATGGAAGAGAAGAGAGATCCCAGTAATAACCCCCACCTACATGTTTAATTCATATATGACAAATGAGGCAACAACACACAATGGAGTAAAAAGCAATCTATTCAATGGTGTTGGGAAAATTGGACAGATACATGCAAAAAAACCCAAAACAAAACAACACCCAATAAAACTAACCACATTTTTATATCATAAACAAAAATCAACTCTAAATGGATTAAAGAGTTGAATGTAGGACTCAAAACTGTAAAAATCCCAGAGAAAACATAGGCAGTGGAATCTTGGATATTTCTCTTAGTAATATTTTTCTGCTGTATTTCCTCAGGCAAGGAAACTGAAAAAGAAAAGAAAACAAAACAAAACAAGTGGGACTACATCACTCTACATCACTGAGTGGGAGAACACATTCATCAACAATACATCGGATAAATGGTTAATGTACAACATTTATAAAGAACTCATACAACACAATATTAAAAAATTAATTAAAAATGGGCTTAGGACCTGAGTCCTATGGGCATAGATGCTTCTCCAAAAATGAAATACAGATGGACAACAGATACATGAAAAGATGCTCAATGTCACTAGTCTTCAGAGAAATGCAAAATAAACTGCAGTGAGATACCACTTCATACCTGTCAGAATGGCTGTCCTCAATAAAACAGCAAACAAGTATTGGCAGGAATGTGGACAAAAGGGACCCCTCATGCACTGTTGGTGGGAATGCAGACTGGTACAGCCACTGTGGAAAAGAGTATAGTGGTTTCTCAAAGAAAAAAAAAGTAAAAATGGAGCTGCCTTAGTATCCTGCAATGCCACTTTTGGGTATATATTAAACTGAAAACAGTAATTTGAAAAAAAACATATGCACTCCTATGCTAACTGCAGCATTATTTACAATAGCCAAGCTGTGGAAGCAGTCCAGGTGCCCATCAATAGGCATGTGGATAAAACAAAATTGACCTGTGGATTAAAAAGTGGTGGTACTTACATACAATGGAGTATTACTCAACCATAAAAAGGAATGAAATCTTACCATTTGTGATAGCATGAGTGGACCTATATGGTATTATGTTAGGTGAAATAAGTCATTCAGAGAAAGAAATTTACCACGATTTCACCTATACGTGGAATCTAAAGTACAGAATATACAAACACAACTGAAACAGACTCATAGATACAGAGAACAGACATGATGGTTGCTGGAAGGGAGGGGTTTGAGAGACTGGTTGAAAACAGTGATGAGATTTAGAAGTACAGACTCGTAGCCACAAAATAGCTATGGGGAACACTAGCCATTGGGTCAGTTCCTTGAAGCATTATCCTGTATGTGCATAAAAAGTTTCAATTCCCAGTCAAGGCTATATACCAAGGCTGCAGATTTGATCCCTGATAAGCACATTTAAGAGGCAACCAATAGAGATATTTTTCTCTCTCTGTCTCTCTCCTTTCTCTTTCTCACTCTTTATAATCAGTGAACATATTCTTAGGTGAGGATCTAAAAAAGAAAAAAGAAAACTCTAGCAGAAAGTTACATAAACAAAATAAAAAAAAATAGGGGATGTATGTACAGCATGGGGAATATAGTCGATAATATTATAATGACTTTGTATGGTTCCAGTTGTGTACTAGAAATATCCGGAGAATAACTTTGTGAAGTTTATGACTGTCTAACCATTATGCTGTATACCTGAAACTAATGCAAAATAGTAGTTAATGTAAACTATAATTGAAAAAAATTTTAAAGAGTTAAAAATGAAAATAAAATGGAGTAGCAGAGAAGAGTTTGTAGATAGTACTATTTCTTGAGGTGTGGGAAGGACTATGAAAAACCAGCTAGAGCTGTTGAAGTAACCGGGGGTAAGCCAAAGCTAAAACTTGTGACCTGTCGGCCTGCAGAGCAAGGGGGCAAGGTTCTCCGCCTCCCGGAGAGAGCAGCGCAATGTGGCTGAAGGCTGGCTGAACTGCAGCTGTCTTCAAGCAATCCACCAGGGAGAGATCCGGGGCCATGAGCACCCCTAACTAGCTGTGCCCCCTTTTCTACAGCCAGTACCTCCCTTGACACTTTCCAAGTAGACACTAGGGAGCCAGGGGGCCACGGCAGCGCACAACCGTCAGCCCCCAGCGGCTGAGAGCAGGGTGCAGAGGCTGGGACGAGGATCTGAAGGAACTGATGCGGAAGGCCCAGCCCGGTTTGCTGAATAACAACCGACTTCTGAAGGAGGGAGGACTTCTTGAGGACTTTTCTGTAATGCCCGCAATATGTATGGCTTACTTTTATTCATTGTTCCTACTTTTGGTGGTGGTGGGATCATGAACTCCCCTCTGTTTTGCTTTCCTGTATTAAAATGATACAGTTTTTTAAAAGTTAATAGGGGACTGTATGATTCCATTTACAAGAAGTTAGGAAACGGCTAACCCAATTGATGACGATCAAAATTAGAACAGTGGTTACCTCTGGGAAGGACTTGGGTATTGCCTGGGAAGAGGCACAAGGAAAACTTTCTGAAAACTGTAATTAGAACATGGTGATGATTACACGCGCGTACACACACACACACACACACACACACACATATGTTCAAATTTACTAAGCTGTGTGCTTAAGATTTGTGCACTTTATTGTATGTAAGTTATACCTCAATTTAAAAAATAGCCTAGTTATGTTCTTGGGCACGCAATCACTGTGACCAATATTTTCACATTTATCCAATCTATCTGAGCCTTCATATGCCAGATCTGCATTTTCCTATCTGCTCTCTCTGTGTGTATAAGCAGCACAGTCTTTCAAGGGGAAAAGATAGGGGAGGGATGTAGACTAGGATCAGGGAAAGCTACAGATAATTACACCCGGTTCAAAATAAACATAATAAAACTATAGAAGTCTAATTTTTGCAACTTGAGAGGGTTTTTTTCCTGCAGCTATTCACTTCTAATCACTCTCACCTAATAAGTGAATAGAATAGCTAATGTGATTACACTAATTCACTATTCATCAAGAATATTAAGTGAATAGAATATTTTGCATTTCACCAGTCACACATCTTGAGTATTTAACTGATATTACAATCAAACATTTGTTAGATTTTCTCTCTGCTTCTGGGCCATGGCTTATGGATAATTATAGTGTTTAATTAGCTCCACACAGCACTTGGCTCTCTAGTGTGGATGGAAATTACAGGATGCAGAAGCACAAATGAAAGGCTGGGAAGGAAAGTAGCCCTTTGCTGTCCTTCCCTGGAAGCATTAGGAGAGGCCGTGGGCAGCACAGGGTGAATTGTGTTATTCCACTTGAGTGAAAAAAAGTTGCTTTCATTTTTTTATTTTTAATTTTTTTCAGGATCAATTTATTTTTTAATTTTTTCTGTTCTTTTTATTGTTTAAAGATTATATTTATTTTTATTAATTGATTCAGTCAAATTTATTGTGACATCTTGTAACAAGCATTGACTAAGTTGTCAAATAAGCAAATATACAATGCACTAAGATTATGTATCAGGCTATTTGTTTTTGGGGGCAACACAAAATAATTTGTTGAAGTCTTATACGACCTACATGATTTATTTACTTACTTATTTTTATTGTTGACACTATTATAGATGTCCTCATTTTACTCCCCTTTGCCCCCTCCACCCAGTCCCTCCCTCACCCCGGCATTCACCACATTGTTGTCTGTGTCCATGGGTTATTCTTTGGATAATCTCTTCCATTTTCCTCCCCCACCCCACTTCTGAGATTTGTCACTCTGTTCCATGTATCCATGCCTTTGGTTTTAGTTTGCTCATCAATTTATTTTGTCCATTAGATTATACATAGACGGGACATCATATGGTATCTATCTTTCTCTGACTGGCTTATTTTGCTTAGCACAGTAAGCTCCAGGCCCAACCAGGCTTTTGAAAAGAGTAGGAGCTCCTTCTTTTTACTGCTGCGTAGCATTCCATTGTGTAAATGTACCACATCTTTTTATCCACTTATCTACCGATGGGCACTTGGGCTTTGTCTAGATCTTGGCTATTTTAGATAACGCTGCAATAAACATAGGGTTGCATATATTCTTTTGAATTAGTGTTTTAAGTTTTTTAGGATATGTTCCCAGAAGTGGGATTGCTGGGTCAAATGGCAGTTCCATATTTAGTTTTTTTAAATTTCTTTTCTTTTTTTAATTTTTCAATGTGTGGTTGCCTCTCACGTGGCCCCCACTGGGGACCTGGCCTGCAACCCAGGCATGTGCCCTGACTGGGAATGGAACTTGTGACCCTTTGATTCGCAGCCCGCGCTCAATCCACTGAGCTATGCCAGCCAGGGCTTCCATATTTAGTTTTTAGAGGAAACTCCATGCTGTTTTCCACAGAGGGTGCACCAGCCTGCATTCCCACCAACAGTGCACGAGGGTTCTCTATTCTCCACATCCTCGCCAGTACTCGTTGTTTGTTGGTTTACTCTGGCAGGTGTGAGGTGATAACTCATTGTAGTCTGAACTCACATTTCTCTGATAATTAGTGACGTTGGGCATCTTTTCATATGCCTATTGGCCATCTGTACGTCCTCTTTGGAGAAGTGTCTAATTCAAGTCTTTTGCCCATTTTTAAATTGAATTTTTTGTCTTCTAGGTATTGAGTTGCATATGTTCTTTATATATTTTGGAGATTAACCCCTTATCAGAGGTATCATTGGCAAATATGATTTCCCAAGTGGTGGGTTCCCTTTTGGTTTTGATGATAGTTTCTTTAGTTGTGCAGAAGCATTTTAATTTTATATAGTCCCATTTGTTTATTTTCTACTCAGTTTTCATTGCCCTGACATATTGGCAATAATATTGCTATACAAGATGTCTAAGATTTTACTGTCTACGTTTTCTTCTACAATTTTTATAATTTTTGCACCTTACATTTAAGTCTTTTATTCATTTTGAGTTTATTCTCGTGTATGGTGTAAGTTGGTGGTCTAGTTTTATTTTTTTGCATGTGCCAATCCAGTTTTCCAAACACTATTTATTGAAAAGACTGATTTCACTCCATTGTATGCTCTTGCTTCCTTTCTCAAATATGAGTTGACCATAAAGGCATGGGTTGATTTCTTGGCTTTCTGTTCTGCTTTGTTGATCTAGATGCCTGTTCTTGTGCTGGTACCAGACCATTGGATTACAATGGCTTTAGAGTATAGTTTGGTATCAAGTATTGTGATTCCTCTAACTTTGTTCCCCTTTCTCAAGATTGCTCAGGCTATTCAGGGTCTTTTATGGTTCCATAAAAATTTTTATAATATTTGTTCTTGACCTGTGATATATGTCATTGGTAACTTAATTACCAATTAATTAATTGGTAAATTAATAGTATTTGCTTTGAATCTATAGATTGTTTTGGGTAGTATAGACATTTTAATGATGTTTATTTTTCCAGCCCATGAATATGCTATATGCTTCCACTTCTTTGTGTCTTCCTCTATTTCTTTCTTCAATGTCCTATAGTTTTCTGAGTACAGGTCTTTTACCTCTGTGGTTAAGTTTATTCCTAGGCACCTGATTTTTGTTGTTTCCATGTTACCATTCCTCAATAGTAAATGAGATTGTTTTCTCAGTTTCTCTTCCCGATAGTTCATTATTGGTGTATGAAAATGCTACCAATTTCTGGATATTGACTTTGTATCCTGCTACTTTTCCCAATTCATACAACTAGATCAGGCATACAATCACAGAAATAGAGATTACATGGGGAGTTATTAGTGCGGAGGGAGGGAGAGAGAATGGGGGGAAAAGGTACAGGGAATAAGAAGCATAAGAGGTAGGCACAAAATAGATGGGGGGAGGTTAAGAATAGTACAGGAAATGGAGAAGCCAAAGAACTTATATGTACGATCCATGGACATGAACTGTGGTGGGGGGGATGCTGGAGGGTAGGGAGGCAGTGCAGGGAGGAGGGGAATAAAGGGGAGAAAAAATAGGACAACTGTAATAGCATAGTCAATAAAATATACTTAAAAAAAGAAAATGTTTCATGTGCACTTGAGAAGCATGCATATTCTGCTGCTTTGGGCTGAGTTGTTCTGTAAATATTGATTAAGTCCATCTAATCTAGAGTGTCATTTAAGGCTGCTGGGTCTTTTTGGTTGATTTTTTGTCGGGATGATCTATTCATTGATATTGATTGGGTGATAAAACCCTTACTATAACTGTATTGCCGTTGATCTACTCCTTACCGTCCACCAAGATTTTCCTTATATATCCAGGTGCTCCTGTATTGGGTGCATACACGTTTATCAGGGTTACATCCTCTCATTGGATCAATCCCTTTCGTATTCTGTAGTGAACATTGTCGCTTGTTATGACCATTGTTTCTGAGGTCTGTTTTTTCAAATACAAGTATTGCTACTTCAGTTTTTTTCCTTTCCATTTGCATGGAATATTTTCCTTCATCCCTTTGTTTTCAGCCTGTGTGAATCTTTTGTTCTGAGTGGGTCTGTTATAGACAGCATGTATAAGGGTCATGTTTTCTTATCCATTCAACCACCCTATGTCTTTTGATTGGAGCATCTAATCTATTTACTTTTAAGGTTATTTTAGATAGGTACTTATTATTGCTGTTTTTTCATTGTACCTATTTTCCTCTCATCTTTATTTTTTCTTCTTCTTACAGCAATCTCTTTAACATTTCTTGCAATGCTGGTTTGCTGGTTATAAACTCCTTTAACTTTTTTTTGTGTGTGTGTTTTGTCTGAGAAGCTCTTTATTTTATCTCCAATTTTAAATGATAGCCTTGCTGAATGGAGTAATCTTGGTTTCAGATCCTTGCTTTTCATTACTTTGAATACTTCATGCCATTCACTTTTGGCCTGTGGTGTTTCTACTGAGAAATCAGCTCACAGCCTTATGAGAACTCCTTTGCGGGTAACTAACTGCTTTCTCTTGTTGCCTTTAAGATTCTCTCTTTGTTGTTAACCTTTGCCATTTTACTTATGATGTGTCTTGGTGTGGGTCTCTTTGGGTTCATCTTGATTGGGCCTCTCTGTGCTTCCTGAACTTGTGTGACTTTTTGCTTCAAAAAGGTTAAGAAAGTTTTCTATCATTACTTTTTCAAACAGGTTCTCTATCCTTTGCTCTCTTTCTTTTTCCTTCTGGTACCCCTATGATGCAGATGTTGTTATGTTTCATGTGGTCCCAAAGTTCCCTTTAATGATCCTCATGTTTTTTAATTTTTTCCTTTTTACGCTCTGATTGTGTGGTTTTATTGTTTTTTTCTAATTTGTTGCTTCAATCCTCTGCTTCATCCAGCCTACTGATTATTTCTTCCAGTATGTTCTTTATTTTGGATAAGATATTCTTCATTTCTACCTGGTTATTTTTTGTGATTTTTATGTCCTTTTTCTTGCTGTTGAGTATACTCATAACCATTACTTTAAACTCTGCTTCTGATAGATTGCTTACCATCATTTCATTTAGCTCTTTTTCTGGAGATTCCTTCTGTTCTTTAATTTGGGCCTGTTTTTTTGTCTCCCCATTTTGTCTGTTTCTTTGTGTTTGTTTCTATTTATTAAATAGATCTTCTGTGACTCCCAGTCTTGGTGAGGTGGCCTTCTGTAGGAGAGACTCAGGTGTGTCGTCTCCTTAATCTTCTGATCTGGGTGATCTGGGGGTGCCTCCTGTGTGGGTTATGTGGACCCCCTATTATAACTAGGTCTTCATTGCTGCTGTTCCGTTTGGGGGTAGATTTACCCCTCGGTCTGGTGGACTGTGAGGCTGCAGCTGGCCACATGGTGCAAACTGTTGAACAGTTGCTGACAGAATAAAAGAAGATAAAGCAAAACAAAAGCAAAAGCTACTCAAAACACAAAGAAACCACCACCAACAAAAACAGCAACAACAAAAAGGAATAAGAAAAGAAAAAAGAGACAAAAACAAAACACAAAGAAAGAAGAAGAATGAAAGATGTGAAACAAAAAATTAGAGAAGAAATGGAAAAGAAAATATAAAATGAAATAAGAAAGAGTAAAAAAAGAAAAATATATAAAGTAAAATAAATAAAATGAAATGAAATGAACAATAGAAAGATAAATTGGAAAAAAGAATAACAAAGAAAAATAGAGTAAGAAAAAGAAAGAGAGAAAAGAGATATGAAATAAAAAAGAGAAGGAAAGAAAGAATGAAATAGAAAAGATAAAATAAGGAAAAGATAAAAAGGTGGGACACACTTTTGCAGACTCCTGTGCTTTCCCCGGTTACCATTTGGGTAGCTGTTTGTGAAGCTTGAGGGGCCCTGCTCTGAGGTTGTTTGAAGCCATTTGCTGTGCCAGCCCTGGGCTGCTAGGCGGGTCTCTGTTGCAACCCACCATCAGATGCTGTCCCTACCTGGCCCTGGCAACCTCTCTGGAGGTTTTCAGGGTGGAAGTCCAGGGTGGCAGCGGGGCCCCTGGAGCCCAGATGTTGTGTCTGCCCTCTGTCTCACCCTCTGAATGTTCCTTGCTCTGAGCTACTCGCTCTTCCCCCATGGAGCTGCACTAAGAAGGTGATCTAGTTTCATTTTTTGCAACTATCTGTCCAATTTTCTCAATATTTTTGTTGAATAGACTGTCTTTATTCCATTGTATATTGTTGCTTCCTTTGCCATATATTAATTGACCATATAGACATGGCTTTATTTCTGGGTCTCTAGTCTGTCCCATTGATCTGTGTGTCTGTTTTTATACCTGTGCTATGCTGTTTTGATTACTATGGCCTTGTAGTGTAGTTTGATACCAAGTAGTGTGATACCTCCAACTTTGCTGTTCCTTTTCAAGATTTCTGTGGCCATTCAGGGTCTTTTGAGGTTCCATATAAATTTTTGGATTATTTGATCTATTTCTGTGAAAAACACCATTGATAGTTTGATAGGAATTGTATTGAATCTATAGATTGCATTGGGTAGTATAGACATTTTAATGACATGAATTATTCTTCTTCATTTATTTGTATCTTCTTCATTTTTTTGTATCTTCTTCATTTTTTTCTTCAGTATCTTATAATTTTCCAAGTGCAGGTCTTTTATCTATTTGGTTAAAGTTATTCCTAGATATTTTATTTTTTGGATGCAATTACAAATAGGATTTTTTTTGTTTTTCTTTCTGATAATTTATTATTGGTGTGTATAATGCAACCAATTTCTGGATATTTATTTTATATCCTGTTACTTTACTGAATTTATTTATCAGTTCTAGTAGTTTTTTGGTGGAACCTTTAGGGGTCTTTATATATAGCATTATATCATCTGCAAATAACTTGTACTTCTTCCTTTCCAATTTGGACGCCTTTCATTCCTTCTTTTCCATCTGATTGCTGTGGCTAGGACTTCCAGTGCTATGTTGGTAGTTAAGTCATTTTTAACATATCTGCTCCACAGAGCATGGGGCAAGTAGTACCTCCTTTGTAGAATTTTTATGAGGAATAAACGAGATTAGAAATATAAAGTGTATTGCAAATACTAGGCATTTAATTAGTTCATCTCCTCATTCCCCTCTCCTACAAAGTGACTAACTATGGTAGTTGAACACATGCTGTGAATAGTAGGTGTTTAGAACCCTAACCCTTGGCACATTGTATTGAAGCTAACCGATTATAGCCTTATCTCTTATAGTAAACCAAGGTTTTCTTGAAGATAAGTAACGTATGTTAATAACCACTGTTTCTATTGGGCCCATAATTGAATATTCTGTAAGTGGAATTAATGAGTGCTCAGAACAGGAGTTGTCAGAATCTTTATCTGCCAGAGATAATTCCATCAAAGCACAGAAAAGTTAAGTTATTTATTCTTGATTATACAGCAGTAGTCAAAGTCAGGTTTTCTGTATGATCTATATGGTGACCTGGACCACTTAAAAAGTTATTTTAAATACTTCTGAATATTATATATTTAAGAGGTGAGCCTATACTCTCTACCTGGAACCCAACAGGGCCCGCACATCTATTTCTTTTACAATGTGTTTAAGTAATTAGAAAGTGGTAAACCCTTTGTTCTTAATGGTAGTGGAAACATAATTCAGTTCCACAGATGATGCATAAGGTCATATGGTCCATTCATTTCAATTTTTATTTAGGGAGTTAATTTTTTTTCTTGCTTACTTTCAGGTATAGACACTGATCAGTCTTGAATTATGCATGACACATAGTCCTCCATAAGTATTTTTAATGCATAAATAAATAACGAAGGAACCTTTTTCTCTCAACCACTCCCTAAGATGCCAATCTTTACTTTTGTCTAGATGCCAAAGCCCTCCGCCTTTGCACGGACCCATTTCACTGCATCTGGGTCGTCTTCACCCTGCGTCTCTCAGTCCCTCGACATCCCCACACTCTAGACCTCTGTCTGACCTGCTGTGCTGTCCCCCCGAAATGAGTCAGTCCCCATTCTGCTCTCAGTGGCACAGCATCACCTGACACGAGAGGGGTTCGAAGTGCTGATGATGTGACCAGCGTGTCAGCCGTCCAGCTGTCAGGGGACGCTTGCTGATGACCTTGTGATTCATAGCTGGCATTCTTCCTGGCATCGTGGCTCCAAGGTTTTCCAAAGTCTCTCGGTCTTCTCGCCTAGCTAGTAACGTTGGCAGACCACCTCATGTGCTGCTTTACTAGGAATCTGGAAGCCAGCAGGTCCGTCTCAGTGTGAGTCATGTCAGATCTGTCACACGTTGCTTTTAGCGACACCCTTATTTGTTAGTTTCTGTCCATCTGTCCGTCCCTGGTTCTCCATGGCCGTCCTGCATCATTACTCTCCGGTCTTCTGTTGACTGCTTCCAGAACTTGCCATGTTCTTGACTCTCCTTTTCCCTGCTCTTCCAGTGGTCTATTATCACGTATCGAACTATCCCCACCCAAATTATAGGATTTACACGAAGGTTTCATGCTGGCACACAACTTTGTCATATATTCGGTTAGGGCTTTGCTGGTTGGCAACAACTGGGTCATTTGGTTGCATTCAGCTGGGGGCTGGTCTGAGAGGACCAGCTTTACTCGCGTGCCTGGCTGCTCGGTGAGGGTGGCTGGAAGGCTGGGCTGGGCTGGGCTCCTCTTCATCTCTAAGTAATTGCAGAGCCTCTCCACATGATCTTTCCAGCAGGGTAATCAGATGTCTCATTTGATACCTCAGGGCTCTCAGATACCAAGTTCTCTTAAAGGCTAGCCCTGGAAATAACATAATATATCTTCCGACAGATTCTAGGGCTGAAAAGTCATAGACCAGCCCTCATTCAAGAGAAGGGGGAGCAGACTTTATGCCTTGATGAGCGTTGTGTCAAAGAATTTATGGCAGTTGTAACTGATTACAGTTATGGGATTACACCTGCCCATATTAAATTTTGGAATTTGTTTTCCATGGGTGCCCTGGTAGCCAGTCTTTGTCCAGACGCTGCTTACTCTTGCTGCTCCCATACAGGCACCGATGTGGTGAAAGGACCACCCTCTGATCTGTGACCTGGGTTATGACTTCTTATTGCTGTAAATTCTTTTTTTTTGTTATTATTATTAGAAGACTTCATTTTTAAGAGCTGCTTTAGGATTGCAGCAAAATGGAGAGTAGGTTACAGAGACTTCCCATTTCCTTCCTGTCCCTACACATGCATAGCTTCCCCATCACAGGAGCACATTTTTTTTTACAATTGGTGACCCTACAGTGACACATCATTATCACCTGAAGTCCATAGGCTACATTAGGGGTCACTCTTGGTGTACGTCTTGTGGGTTTGGGAAAATGTACGATAATATGTATTCACCACTGTAGTATCATGCAGAGTTGTTCTACTGCCCAAAAAATCCTCTGGGCTCTGCATTCTTCTACTCTTATAAGGTAGACATGGAGAAGCACTGGTTAGATCCCTTTTGAGGAATGCAGGGAGTAGATTTTAGCTGTGAGCGTCTGCCACGCCTGCCTCAACTGTAGAGAGTGGGCTCTTCCCTGAGACCATGGCTTTTGTGAGGCACCCACATCCAGTGACTGAGTGACGCTTGTGTATAAAGACTCTGGCACTTCGGTCCAGCCATTTCAGCTCTGACTCGCCACACTCACTCTAGAGCTCCCCCTGGGTGATGGAGGTCTGCACTGCAGTTTTGTTTCTCCCACTGTCAAATATGACTCCTCCCTTCTGTCACAGGTGTTGATCTAACATCTTGAAACCAAACTGTCTCAGCATCTTTCAGAGATCACCCAGCCTGTGCCATGCTTCTGTAACCATATAACTACACATATGTATGTGTGTATACCTATATACAGATGCACATATATGTTGAATACATTGTACATTTACACACACATATGTATAAAACATGCACACACATACATTCACATACATTCACACAGATCCTGGTGTCAGAAGAGGCAACTCTGTTCTTATCCAAGGCTAACCATGACTAGGTGAATTTGGATGTCAATGTTTGCCCTGTGCCTCTTTTTTCCCTAGTGTGTTGGTCGAAGTGCCATACCTTTGGTGGGAGAGTGAAGAAGAGCTTCTCCTTCATCATGCATATTTTCCTAATGGGGACCATGATTCTTAAACCTCTTCTCCCTCTTTCCCCAACCATCAGGCTGGGCACAAAGCTCAGATCGGACCAGTCAAAGTCTTTATGGCATTTAACTGGAGGTGAGGAGCAACCCTTTCTTTTCTGAGAGAGAAGCCTGCATGGTGGGTCTATCTTATGTGTATCTTCCGCCTTTGCTGTGGGAATCTGAACCAGCCCTTTGCTGTGTTGTGGGAATATCTGTCCATGTGTGTTTTTGCTTTAACAATGTCGTCTTTGCTCCTCAGGATAATAGTATGACTGAGTGAAAGGCAGACAAGAAGTGTTGTTAGTTAGGATGGGAGCCCAGGCTGAGGCTGTGCTGTATGGATTATTATTATTATTATTATTATTATTATTATTTTACTCTAAGAGCTTTGATGTATAGTGGGCATGAATAAATATTTGTTAAAATAATTTACCTATCCAAAAGATCCTTTTTACTGCCATCATTGTTACATAGTGTGGCTTATGTCTGATTGCCTATAGGATTGTGTTAAGGAGTGTAACAATGGAATGCCAGACTCAGTTTAGAGTTTAAGGGGGCAGACAAGCATTGGTCGCTCTGCTAATATGGGAAATAAGACAGCCAAGAATCATTCTCTGGTTTATACTCTCTTTGGGACTTCAGTAGTGTTTGGTTCTATGATTTCTAAAGATCCTTAAAACTGGAGACAATCTTGTATAGTAAAAAGAGTGTGAGTGCCTTTAAAATGAGATAGATGTGATTCTCGCCCTGGATGAGCCCCTTAGATCTTGGAGAAATTGTCCAACCCATCTGTTGCTCAGTGTCTTTATCTGCAAGTAAAAGAAAAAAAAACCTGGAGAAACAAAAAATAGTTAACTTCATAGGGTTGTTGCAAAGATTAAATGAGGCAACATATATAAAGTTCTTAAGCATATACATAAAGTTCTTAAAATTATTAAGCACATACTATGTGCTCAATAATGTGACTTAAATTTTTCTTTTCTCACAGTCTCCACTTTTACCTTGACCACTGCATATATTTTTAGGGGTCAGAAAACTAGTTCACTGTGGCCAGTGCAGGATGCGGATGAGCAAATCCCTCTCAAAGGACCTGCGTTACAATGCACTACTCCATTCCTTGTGGGGCAGGCAAGCGTCTTCCATGTGATCAGCTCCCGTTTCATGCCGTACGTGCTGGTAAGGAGGGCTTGGATGTCCTGGAAAGAGAAAGCGTTCAGAAGAAATGGGGATTACATTTCCCTGTACATACGAGTGAGTTTGAAATTAAGAGGAAAAGGCGTCGGCCAAGTTCGTGTCATGGTTGGACACTTGTTCTGAACCTGGAAGTCCTTGGCAGGTCTCACAGCACGCACCTCCCGTCATCTGTTGCTGGATGAGGCATACTTCAGGAACGAATAGTTTATTTTCCCAACCCTTCATCTTTTTTATTTTATTTTTTGCATTTCCCTGATGGTGTCGATTAGTGGAAAAGTGGAAGGCCTGTATTCCCAACGTCCCCCTCTCCCTGGTGAGCACAGGCAGGCAACACGTTTCTCTGACACTGCACTTTAAAACTCGGTTCCAAAAGCATTTGGAGAAAACCCAGTTTATAGTGAACTCTGCATGTACTTTGTTTCCCAGAAAAACATGCGTAAAAGCTGCCAAAGTGAACTGAAATGGACAGAGAGGGGCACTGCCACCTTCCATATCCGTCTTATCGATTTTGAAACTTGGGCCGGGGTGAGGGAGAATTTCTCCTTGTGGAGTGAACACTAGGGTGTACTCAGGTTTTTGCACTAGAAATTGCTATGATACTATTTAGACTCCAGAATAAAGATCTATATGCTTCAGTTGAAAACAAAATAGGAATGGAGTGAGCTGACATTCTCTTTCACTGTCCATGCATGGTTTACTTAGTCCTGTCTCCTTTTGTTTCATTATGGAAGATTTCTCTTTAGATTCCTGGAGCAAGATGCTGCGAGCCCAGAAGATAAATTTACAGAGTGTGATGAGCATGGCAGAACCGCCTGGATGCTCTTCTTTCTCGTAGCAGTCCATGTGTGTGCGTTTGCCGAACAGTATGACTTTCCAATTCTGGAAATTATTTTACTTATGTTTTGAGGGAAGACGAGGATGGTTAGAGGAATGGAGGAGCAGAAATCTAAACAAACTTTAAGGTTTGAGGGGACGCACTCTCCTCCCACCTCTGCCCTAAGTAGTATTTTTCCATGGTGCGTTTTCCCATTGGGCAGGAAGGGTTTGTTTGGTCTGAAATGCCCAATGTGATGCCCCATGTTCTTCTCTAAAGGGAGAAATGCAGAGGAACAATAATGACAACACACTGACTGACGTGAAGGGCTAGGGGACAAGAGAATCCGAAGCGTGTGGAGGTTCCAGGTAAAACATGAACACAGGCTGGATAACCAGCTGCATCCTGAACTGCCTGCACCCTCCCTTCATCAGAGCACTGCCCTTGATCTTGCTATGGGGCCTCCCGGTTGGCGTGGGGGGCCACTACACCACAGTGGTCCTGTGGACAGAGGGGAGGCCTGCATTTGTGTGATGAGTGTTGCTTTCTTTTGGAATTTCTTTCTTTTCCCACAACAGGTTGCCTTGCGCAGCAGCCTCAAAGCAGTCAGTATTTTTACTCCCAGGTGGCAGGGAAGCCTGCAGGCAGGCTCCTCATCCTAGCTGGTCCAGAGCGGTCCTTCTGAGGAGCTGGTGTTCAATGTGCCTCCGTCTGCTATGGTTCTTATTCGTCACTTTACATAGAACAGAAAGAGTCCTTTCTCCATACTATGTCAAAGGGGGAGAGGAAGGAGTGGGCATGAATATTTAATCTGGGCAAAGCAGGAGCACATTATTTGAATAACCTACTTAACAGTGGTGCTAGGCCCTTCTGAGAAGGTGGTGGATGCCACATTTCCAGCCTAGCACCAGATGTTTGCACACTTTCATCTTTAATCATCTCTCTGGATTTCCGTTGAGTGGGGTATATATGGAGGCTCCTGTCTGTCCATCAAACCACTTCTTTAGTTTAAACAGCTCTTAATAAGGGTTAAATCTGCAGGCTGAGCTAGCCCTCCACTTGTTCCATGCAAAGAGGGAGAAAATCAATGGAGCAGGAAGCCAGAGGGGCGTCCATTTTGAAAAGCCGTAATGAATTACATTCTTTTAGTAAAGCTGGCGACCTCCAGTTCTGCTCCCACAGCCTCCCTTTCACATAGCCAAGCCCTCTGTGCCACATCCGATTTAATGAGACTGCACAGATCTCCAGTGAGAAAGGGGGCACTGCTGCACGGGTGCTTGATTCAGGGGGATCAGAGAAAACGCACTGGCTTTTAAAAAGGAACTTAAAGGCAAAACATCTTTTGGGAGGAGTAGAAGGAGGTCCCTGATTTCAATGTTTCATGTTTTATCTGGAGCACTTGAACACCCTAATTCAACGTGAGCGTTTGGGTCTCACTATTGGCAAACAGGACCCCAAACCTCAGGACCATTGAAGACCAAGAAGATCATGGTTGGTACTGAGAGATCTTTTGATTTAAGCAACACCATCTGCCCTCCCATGCCCCCTCCCCGTGGCCATGAGAAGCAAACGTATAGAGAAGCTCTATAACTGTCTTCCCTGTGATGAATCATTGTTGTAACCATTTTTTCAAATCAATAATTAAAACCTTTATTTGGCCAATAGAACTAGACGTATGCCAACAATAGACAAGGAATTGTGAAATCTAGAACTCCAGCATATGTATTGGTTATAGATTTAAAAGTCAGAGCATTATTCGGGCATCAAGAGACTTTTGTTCAAGTATTGATTCTGTGGCTAATTTACAAATCTCCTGTAATACAACTTACCTGTTTATAAAACAGGAGGGCAAGGATAATCTATACTTCTACAGTGAGACTTAGAGCTCTACGCTAGCCTTTGAAAACAGAAGAGATAATGGCTCTCAACCAAGATGACTTGTGTGAGCTAACCATGGCTCCAGAGAAAAGCGAGGACTCTCCAGCGAGTCCTTTCTGAATTCTCTAGAAAAATTACTCTGGCATGCGGAGCCCCAGGTATTGCATTCCAGAGCCTCTCTTTCCTCCCCTAATCTCTATTGACAAGGTTTTGCTTATGCCCTGTGTAAGAATTAATAATGAAATGATAACTGACATTTGCAACGCTATCATCACACATGCCAGGCACTGGGCTGAGTGATTTGTGAACTTTATATCGAGGAACATGGTAGATAAGAATGCATAGTGGCCCTGGCTGGCGTAGCTCAGTGGATTGAGCGCGGGCTGGGAACCAGAGGGTCCCAGTTTGATTCCCCGTCAGGGCACATGCCTGGGTTGCGGGCCAGGTCCCCAGTGAGGGCCATGTGAGAGTCAACCATACATTGCTCTTTCTCTCCCTCTCTGTCTCCCTCCCTTCCCCTCTCTCTAAAATAAATAAATAAAATCTTAAAAAAAAAAAAAAAAGAATGCATAGTGAAGCCAGCCTTTCTGGGTTCAAATCATCACTTTGCCACTTCCTAGGTGTGTGACCTTGGGCAAATTAATTACCAGTGCTGGCACATAGTAGGTGCTATAGAAGTGCTAATGTTAGGATGTCCTTTAATCCTCAGAATATTCCTATGAGGGAAACGTAATTATCCCCACTTTCCAGAGAGGAACTTGCAGCTTAACGTCTGGGACCCTCTTGCTGTGAGAGGCAGCGCTGGAGCTCCTGTACCGGGTCCTCGTACTTCATTTCTGGTCTTTTCCAGTCTTTCCGTGCTTCAGCAGAAGTGAAATTAGCCAGCATTGTTGGAATCGGAACTTTAATTTCCGCCTCTGCTTCTCTGTCTCAGGGCTCTTGGGTTTGTGTTCTTTGCTCAGCTTGCTCAGCCTTTGAAGCCATTTTCAGTAGGTTTGCATCTTATTTTCGGTTTCAATTTCTTTCCTTATTTGTGTGGCTTTCTCTTGAAGTCATTGCATCATTTCCTTGAGATTCCATTTTGAGACCTGCTTGGGACGCATCTCTCTGTGCCATTGACTGGGAGAGGGGGAAAGCAGGTCAGCAAAGGGGTAGGGGAAGATCCAAGGCTCCCAGCTAGGACTGAAAGGGATGGGCCGTCAGGTGGGTTTGGATCACTCTGCACCCCAGATAGCTTTCTGCAGCACAGAGGCCCAGACGAAATAGCAATTGAAAGAAACATGACAAAGAGATTCCCTGTGTGTATGGGGAAAAGACCCTTGGCGTATGAGTCGGTGATGTCAGAGAACATAGCACTGTGGCCTGATGAGAAAGATGCACTGGTGGGGACCCGTGAAATTCTTTGAGGGAAACATTTTGTTTATTTTACTCCCTGTTGGACAGTAAACGCATTGTTCAAACTGAAGAGGCCGGAGATCTATGTCAAGGTGATAAAATAAGCTGCTTGATGCATCCACTCTGGTTCCGTACTGCAGCTGTGGTCTGGTTTAATCTCTGGGTCAACAGAAGAAACAAATCACATGTGTAGATACATCTGAACTGTATTTATTTAAAGCTGTGTTTTCTTTGTGCCTTATGTCCTTTTCCCGTGCGTTCTATTTCTCTGTTCATGCTGCCTCTGCGTCTCAAAGCCTCTCGCGCGTGCGGGTCACCTCGTGCCGTCTTTCCCCATCTCTCCTGGCTCTCGCTCCCACCAAAGGCACTTCTGCATTGACGATCTTCTCAGGAGACCCTTTCTGGAATAACCAAGTGTTTCTAGAGAAGCCCTCCCTCTTTCCTGTGCCCTTTCTGCTTCTTAGCATGTAACCCCGGCTGTTGATAGACTCTGAAAATAGATAAAACCGGAATTATTCAGTTTGTGATGAACAAACTGTACATCTACGTGTAAGACTGAATTAATTAGCCACTGTGGGCCCAGCAAGTGCTTTCAGTTGATCTAGAGAACCAGGCGAGGGGCTTCTTTTGAGCCTGAGCTAGAAATGGAGCCAACAATGTAAATCAGAGAATAATTCAGAAATACACTCAACGCTTCCAATAAACGGGCTCAGTACAGGGGCTGCGGTACAGAGTCTCCGTGCATCTGGGAAGCACTGCAGCTTGGCTTGACCCTGTGTTTTCTTTGGTCGTATTGCTCTGACTGGTGAAATGGGGCTTAGAAAGAAGGAGAAATTTCAGTGATACAGATAGGCTGCGTGCCCGCAATGCTTGGGTTCTAGGCATAAAAAACCATCAAACCTGGAATCAGGGTGCTGGGCCCTGGAACAAAGGAGACGCCCAGGGACACCTTGACTTGTTAGCTCCCGCAGATACACGACACCGTCACCTTCTTTCTCACACAGAACAGACCAAGAGGTTCCAATTTGAGTCATGAGAAGGGCAACATTTCCACCTGACAAAGGATGGGGAATGTCTTTATTTACACTTTCAGAGCTTTGGGTTCATAATTCCACATGAGGACGCGGAGATTTGAAATGAGACACCACAAAGTTCACTGTTAGCCTCTTACAGAGTCACCGCCAGTCTGGATGGCAGGTGGGGCTCTGAAGACAGTGGGCTTGGAAAGAACTATAATATTACCTGCCCAGATACCTTTTGGTCTTTGGTTTATAATGTTCCTCTTGGGTGTTGGGCATTCCCTGTTTTTAATGGGGCATCTACTGGGTGCAGAGCTGATAATATAGGCCATGGGGTAGACAGAAGGAAAGAAGGAGAAGTTCTGCTTCTTACGAGGTGTTCAAAGACACAGGCAAATAACCACAAACATCAGGCAAGTGACATAGCACATCTGGGCCTCATTTTTCACATCTGTAAAATTAATTTGTATAGTACCTACTTCATAGGATCATTTGAAGGGTAAGAAAGATAATGTGGAGAAAGCCCTTAGAACGTGGCCTGATACGTGGAGCATTCAATGAGAATAACGTCAGACTTTATAATGACAAAAACAAAGCTAAACAAGACCCACCCCCCCCACCAAGTTATTGGATCATTTCTGTGTTTTCACAACTTGTTGGTTCCATGAAAAATATTTACACACTTGCTGCCTCATTTACATGATTGTCCCACTGTTTTAAGTGAGACAGCCTGTGTGTGCATACAAGTGTGGTGCACGTACACACCTTTGCTCTCTGCCCGTCACTAAGGTGGTGAGCTTTGCAAGTCCAAAGGACTTTCTAGGGGAAGGAAACTCAGAATGGTTAAAAAGCGGAAGCACACTATAAAAAGCATCTCAAGTTTAAAAAGTTAACACCAGGCCTGGCTGGCAGGAAGCTGAGGAACTTGGCCATGGCAAACACTGGCTGCGGCAGGATTTCCGGAAGTGCATTTATAAGGGTGCAAGGGGATAGCTCAATACTAAAAACAAAATTG
Source organism: Micronycteris hirsuta (assembly GCA_004026765.1). Classification (NCBI taxonomy): domain Eukaryota; kingdom Metazoa; phylum Chordata; class Mammalia; order Chiroptera; family Phyllostomidae; genus Micronycteris; species Micronycteris hirsuta. Next base: position 158,611 of record PVJI01000297.1, on the reverse strand, counting down.
GACAAGGGATCCATTTGCTACTCAAGGGCAACACTTGGAGACTGTGTCAGTGCCAAAGCCGAGACGAGTGCAGGGCTAAGTGTGGTGAGGAGTCACACAGGCGGGAGCTAAGCCAGGATGAAGGGCCAGGCACAGACGTAAGCAAAGCAGGAAGCCTTGGGTGCCTAGCAATGCGCAACACTGAATAAGCAGAGACCTCGCCCCCAGGACAACCCTTCCCTTCGCAGAGTATCACTAGTCATGCAGTCTGGACCCCTCATCTTTCGTATCGCTGGCATATGGCGTGAACCCTCATGACCTTTCTTCTCCCGGCATGTCACTAGTCATGCAGTAGAGGCCCTTGGAGGAGGAACAAGACTGGCCTCACGAGGCTCCCCTGTGGGCCTTTCCACAACCACCCCCTGAAGCCTTACCTCCTAGGGGTGACACCGAGGCCTCCGCTGTGCTTCAGCTCCAGTTCCAGAAAAGCAGGAAAACCAGACAAGGGACACCACAGCTGACCTCAGGGCCAGCTGCATTGACCACAGGACTCCTGGAGCTGACCAATCAGTGGAGACCATGACCCTGAAAGGACACACCTGGAAAGCTGATGAATAATCTATTGAGATCCTCCCCTGGGATCCCCTAAAATCCCTACTTTTAAATGCCCTGGGGCAGAAGACTGGGGTCAGGTGGTGCTATCTCTGTGGAGCAAGCCCTCCCCCTTCCCACCTGCTGCCCCCAGGCAGTTTTCTCTCTCTCTTTCTCTCTCTCTCTCAGGCTCCTAGGACCCTCTTTTGCCTCTGTAACTTTTGTCCTGAGCCCATTTCTGCTAGCACTTACTTCTCCTACCTCTGTGACTTTTAAAATAATCTTTCTCCTATAGTCTGAATCTTGGCTCTGAATCCTTTCCCAGCCAGAACTCAAATACCACAATTGCTGAACCAAGGTCCTGTCTGACTGTGCGGGCCAATACCTGGGGCCTTTTCACCATTGCCAACGTAAGAATTAGATTGTAGCTTCCCGAAGCTACTTCAACAAATATAGCAAAAATAACTTGGGGATCTGCAGGGAGAGAGCATTCTGTTCTCTGGGGAGAGGGGCTGAGGCATCGCCCATGCTGCCCACCCACGCCACTCCCTGTTGGGACACCCCTGTGAGACTATGCCCCCGGCAGGCTTCCTGAGGACCTGTCCTACCCTCTTCCCCAAAGTGAAATAAGCAAGAAAGCAAGCTGATGGAGGAGAGGTAAGAGGGAAAGAGGGAGAAGGAGGATGGGAAAGTTCTCTTTTGAGGAAGTAAGGCATGTGAGTGACTTGTGAGAAAGTTGAGAGTTAAAAATCAAAAAAAAGAGAATGCAGAACATCGAGACTCCATAGCGCCAAGAGGTTAGGTCTCTTGCAAACCCAAGGATGTTTAGCCGAGCATATGGGAAGGGAAGTGGCAGTAGGATTTAGGCATTTCAACTCTGTGACTTTGGGCAAACTTCAAAATGAACAGACCAAACCTCTGGTTGTGGTGCGGAGCTATGCTGTGCGTCCTACAGTCCCCAGGGTCTGCCCTGCCTCCTCCCCCCCCTCCCCCGGGTCCCCGTGACTCCCCTTCCCACCAGGGCAGTGAAGGGCCCAGGCTGGGGCTCTCCCAGGAGGTCAGAATTCACAGTCTGAGCAAGGGGCTCAGGACGTCAAAGGGTCTGCAATGCAGGGAAACGATTAACCACCTTGTTTCTGGTTTCTATACCTGACTGCAAACTTTCAAAATGTTTTATTGTTTTCCCTTAGATTGTCAAGTCCTTTCTTATGTTATTCGTTTCCTCCTTATAATTGGCTGTGTTCCCTGCTCAGTGAGGAAGGCAGGCAGGTGGTAGAGAGAGTGTGGTGGGAGTTGGGGGGGAGGTGCTGGGGTGGGCAGGAGGAGATCCAGGAAAACGGAAGAGACAACTTGAGTACCTGATCTTCTTTAGCTGCCTGAAAATAATTCCAAGTTTGAATAGGGCTTTGGTAAGATTTATTGTTGGGGGCAGTGGAGGCTGTGATTTTGCCTAACAGGCTCCCTTTTCTGTCTTTCTTCATGCTTAGGTCTCTCAGTGCCCCTGAGCCCTGCTACTTTTGAAGAGTTAAATCTGAGGAAAAACACCACTTGGAAGAAGGTGTTTCACACAGGGACAGAGAATAGGCTGCCTGGAATTTATGTAATCTGGCAAAAGGGAGTCTGTGTCATGAGACAGAAGCCAGTGCTCTCTGGAAGGAAATAAAGAAAAAGAGGAGAGTAAGAAAAAGCCAGAAAGTCAGGGCACAGGAAAAAAAGGAGGGGAAGGAAGGAAAGAAGGCGGGAAGGAGGAAGGAAGAAGAGGATGAAAGGGCAAGTGAACCACAGCTTGGGGCCCCATAAGGATAAGAAAATGAGGGGGGCCAGCAGAAAAAACGAATATAAATGTATATTTCAAAGTTTCTTAGCACCGTGAGAGTTACTGAGCGCTGAACAACAGCTGAGCATAGACACGAGCTTAACTGTAACAGCGGAAAATTGTAACAGTAGGAAATTCTACCCCGCCCCACCATTCTCTCCACATTGTTTCTGTAAGTGCGGACTCTGACTGATACGTAGGTTGTAGACGAACAGTGTGTTTGTGTAAGAATCCTAGGAACCAACCTCAAAAGATACAGACTAGGGCCTTCAAGCATCCCAGTTCCAGGAGACCTGCTGACCTTCAACCCTGTAGCCAGGATGACGTGAGGTGACGTGCGGCTGGGATGACTAAACCAGGATGATGCACCCTGGACCTGTCACTTGCTTATGGAAATGGACTGGGCTCCTCTGCATACAGAGAACTTTGCAGTCCCTTCCCTTGATCTCTTTGTTCTCTTCCCCTCCCCCTCCTTGTAAACATCTCTGCCTCCACTGAGCGGTGGAGATGGTCTTTGAGACGTGAGTGCCCCATCCTCCACGTAGTCAGCACCTGAAAACAAAACACTTTCCTTTACATCAGCACCTGCCTCTGGAGTATTGGTTTTTGTAGCTGCAGGCAGCCTAGACCTGCTCTTGGTTACATAATCTTCAAAAACAGGCAGGTTGGAAGTTTACAACATTTAAAACATTTTAAACAACAGCAAACCTCCCTTCCTATTGCCGTGAGATTTCCTTGGACATGTAAACTTCATACTTAGAGCAACAGAAAGTCAATAGTTAAAATGTGTGTCAACAAAACAGATGACAGCCACTGCTTCTGACATAAATAAAAATGCAAGTCATGTTTGCTACACGACTTACTTCTAATTCAGTCATTGTCTTGCACCCAAACAAATCTATTTCATAAAAGCCGAAAACTCAACTTCCAGGCTGTTCTCATGAGGAAAAGTCCTTTAGACCCTTTCTTTTCCTACAGGGTCTTAAACTTTGAATATAGAATATACATGATTGATATTAGGAGAATACTCTCAGGCATGCTTTGTGCATGCACACACATAACTTTAGGTGTGCATGGGCCCCAGGTAGTTTCCGCATGAAACTCAGGTACTCACACACGTAGGCACCACTCAACCCAAAGTGAGCCCACGTGATGAGATTTCTAGAGCCCCTCTCTACCCCAGGGAAAAACACTTTTATAGTATTTCCAACTGTTCTTCATTTCAGCATGAAAAAAGGAGAGACAAAGAAATGCAGAACAGATCTTCCATTCACTGAGTTAGTACCTCCTAGTTGTGATGCATTGGGCCAAGCACACTTTTATATTCAACAATGCAATTCATTTAGTTTAATCGATACTTTTTGAATCACCTTTTAACACATTGTACATCCAAGACAATGTCTTCTGGCAAACTGTCATAGAGAGGGCCGTTTCTGTGTGCAAAGCCAGCTGTGAGGAGAGGGGAGGCGCACATCTGTGGTAGCTGGCGGCCTGGTACTGTAAACAGGTCTTTGGAGGACTGTGCTCTGGCTGCGTGTGGGAAGCCTCGGTGTGGGGAACCGCTTCTGCATTTGCCTGTCCAGGGATTCCTCTGTCTTTCTCATTTACCTGATGCAACCAGGCTGGTCAATAGGACTTACAGAACCAAATTACCTGAGAACCAGAGCAAGTTTCCCCCAGCCCTCCTTTGACATCTTCATAGATTTTCTTAGGAAGTATTGTGACTTTACCTTTCTCAGAACCCCCCACCCCTTGGCTCCTGTGACTTGCAAACTGTCTCTCAGGACCTAGAAGATGCTTTCTGTGAGCTCCTGCAGAAACAGGACAAAACCCTTGAAGCCAAAGAAGGTTCTGAAAAAATGTTTTGTGGAGGTGAAGGGAATAAACTCCCAATTGCCTGTGAAATATTTACCCCAGGCAGGAGAAGGGAATCTATGCTCCTTTCTCTCCATTCAGTTTTTTCTTGACAATAGAAGGGGCTTCAGCTCTGGAAACATTGCCCAGTGGTTCAACCCCATGTGAATTCCCTTACTGTAAATGTAAAAAGAGTATAGCTAGAAAAAGCTAACGATACTTTCCGGCATGAATTGTCCCCAGGCTTTGCTTTCGGATTTTGTCATCATGACTTAGTATTAACTAATAGAAAATGCTTTTAAAAACATGTTCTGAGAAGGAAGATAAAAGGGCATGGCTCAGAGTGTGACCGAAGGAAGACTTCCTCGTTTGACTATGTGACCAGCCTCTGTCTTGGGTTCAGAGGCCCAACCTGCTACATAAGTACTCAGAAAAGTCAGCGGTCCTGCCACGCTCATTGCTCAAAGGTGGCAGTCCGAGAGGGGCAATATCAAATATCAGCCATGGGGGTGGAATTTCAGACTACGGCCAGGAAATATGTCTAGAGGTTGAGGAACAAGGAGATCACCAATAGGTCAGGAAGTATACTGGGAGGTAGGTCAAAAGCAAAAAGTTTCAGGATATAAGTGAAGAACCTGGCAAGTGTGAAAAAGAGTCTATTTACTAAGGTGTTGGCCACATGGAGGGGTACTTGGTCTAACCAAATTTTTTACTTTAACACCTAGAGAAATGATCTACTGCCTGGAGGGTGTGGAACACTAAGGCTTTGTATTTGGTTTGTAGTTCACAAAACCTCATTGCAGAAATCATCTTATTTCTGCCTCAACAACCCAATGAAGTAAGCAGAACAGGTCACCACCTGTTCCCATTCAGCAGATACTGAAACACAGACTAAGAGAGATGAACAGATTTGCCCACAGTTACTATTGGCTGAGACAGACCTAGAGGTCAAGGCTGGTGACTCCCAGTTCAGTGCTCTATCTCCTATATCATGTGACTCAAACATTGTTCAGAAGGAAGGGAAACACAAGACAAGAAAGACAAGAAAGGACTGGATAAGAGCAGCTTCTGGAATTTCTGTACCAGGAGTTGATAAATTTTCTAGCAGTGCTACCACTGACTGAAGTAACCGCACTTGTTTTCTGCTCCCTGGTGGTTTTGTAAAACTACAACATCTCCAAGAATACTTTATTGGGTCCAATCTGGTCCTGTGATCATCCTTGAACTCAAAAGGTGTCCCTTGATTGCCAGCTGTTCATGAAAATAGAGAGAGGTGTTTCCTCCAAGGAGGGACTCGGACCCTCCCCTACCTCTCTTTGAGGGTTAGTGGAAAGTCCGAGACGACAAATGCAGAATTTCTTTAAAAAGTGCGAAGCACTGGGGGAGACTTCTGGTCAAGATGGCAGCATCCATAAATATGGCTTACCACCTCGCACAACTGTATCAAAATTACAATGAAACTATAGAATAACCACCATTCGGACCATCAGAAATTGAGCTGAAAGCAAGTCCTACAACTACTGAATTAAAGAAATCACATCGAGACTGGTAGGAGGGGTTGAGATGTGGAATGGGCTGGTCCCACACCCATGTATGGTGATAGAAATTGGGAGGGATATCTCAGGAGCGAGGGGTCCCAGCCCCACACTAGACTCACCCCCCACAGCCCAGGGTTCCAGGACCAGGAAGAGAAGTCTCCATAATTTTGGGCTACAAAAACCAATGGTATTGAGGCTGTGGAAGACAAGCTTCTAGAATCCCAGGCAGTTCCTCTTAAAGGGCCCATGTACAGACTTAGACACACTCCCTCTGGGCTCTAGCGCCAGGGCAGCAGATTAAAGGCATCGGAGATATAGGGGGAGGAACTGATGGCCTAGCATCAGGGCAAGAGGTGGAGGGTAGCTCTTGCCCAACAGAAGTGCTGGCAGAGGCCTCTGTTCCTTTTCTGAGCCACCCCCTTCAGAGCCAGCAGGCAGGTGTCATATCTGATACTCCATCCACCAGGCTCACACTGTTTACCCTGCTCTGGTGATTCCTTGAGGCCTGTCCCACCTAACTTTTGGGTCCACCCAAGCTGTTTCCAGTAACTTTTCTATTTGAATAGCTGGTCTTGGATCATGCTTCACATTTTCCTAAGTTCTCTCAAACAAGCAGCATCTGGCTTCAGTGAGCCCCATATCTCTCATTCAGTTTCCCCAGGCCTGGCACTAGTGTCATCGGCCTTGGTTCACAGCTTGGCCTTTCCTGGGCACCTCTAAGCCCAACACAAGTAGCAGCCATCTGAAGATCACTTTGTAGCTAATGCTGTGTGACTCTGAACAGAACACCAGTGGTGGCTGACCTTGAATGTGCCAACAGCAATCAAGGCTCAACTACAAGAGGAGGGTGTACTCAGCTCACACAGTGGGCACACCTTGAGTACTCAGCTTGGGTAATAGGGGACCCAACAGGATCCTACAGGTTGCTTACTACGTTAGGCCACACTGCCAACCCTGGGAGATGTAGTAGCTCTACTTAATACATAAAAATAAACATAGGGAAGCTGCCAAAACAAAGAGACAAAAAACAAAACAAAACAAAAAAAAACATGTCCCAAATGAAAGAACAGAACAAAAACTCCAGAAAAAGAACTAAAGAAAATGTAGAAAAGCAATCTATCAGATGCAGAATTCAAAACACTGGTTATAAGGATGCTCAAGGAACTTAGTGAAGACCTCAACAGCATAAAAAAGATCCAGTCAGAAGCAAAGGATACACTCATTGAAATAAAGAACAATTTACAGGGAATCAACAGTAGAATGGATGAAGCCAAAGCCAAATCAGCTATTTGGAACATTAAGGAAGCAAAAAATAAAACACCCAATCAGAACAGCAAGAAGAAAAAACAATCCCCCAAATGAGGATAGTGTCAGGAGCCTCTAGCACAACTTCAAGTATACCAACATTCACATCATAGGGATGCTGGAAGGAGAAGAAAAAGAACATGAAACTGGAAACCTATTTGAAAATATAATGAAAGAAAACTTCTCTAACTTGGTGGAGGAAATAGACATACAGACCCAGGAAGCACAGAACACCCAAAGAAGATGGACCCAGAGAGGCCCATTCTAGGACATATCATAATCAAAATGCTAAGGTTAAATACAAGTAGAGAATTTTAAAAGCAGCAAGAGAAAAACAGTTAGTTACCTACAAGGGAGTCCCCATAACACTGTCAGCTGATTTCTCAGAAGACATTTTGCAGGCTAGAAGGGATTGGCAAGAAATATTCAAAGTGATGAAAAACAAAGACCTACAACCAAGATTACTCTACCCAACAAAGCTATCATTTATAATTGAAGGGCAGATAAAGAGCTTCCCAGACAAGAAAAAGCTAAAGAAATGCATCATCAACAAACCAGTATTATATGAAATGTTAAAGGGTCTTCACTAAGAAGAAGATAAAAAATATGAACAATAAATGGCAATAAATGCATATCAAGAACTGAATCTAAAAAACAAAATAAATAAGTAGAACAGAAATAGAATCATAGATACAGAGAACATTTTGATGGTTGCCAGATGGAAATAGAGGTTGGGTCAATGAGTCAAACAGGTGAAGGGATGAAGGAGAACAAATCGATAGTTACAGAATAGTCATGGGCGTGTAAAGTACAGCATAAGGAATGGATTAGCTAAAGAACGTATGTGCATGACACATGGACATGGACAATGGTGTGGGGATTGCCTGAGGGTGTTGGGGGACTGGGTGGAGGGGCACAAAAGGAAAAATTTGGGGACAACTGTAACAGCATAATCAATAAAATATAATTTAAATGTGAAGCACTGTACATATTCATTTATTTGTTAAATGAGAATAAATAGTGGTCATTTTATGCTATGTACCATGTTAGGTGTTGGAGATACAAAGTTGAACAAATATATCCCAATAGATAATTTTTTAAAAAATGGTAAAAAAAAGCAAATTTTTCTTGATTAATTTGTCCCCACACTGCAGAAAGCCTTGGATATAGATGGTCTTTTTATTCTTCACCACACTCCTATGGAGGCAGTTATTATTATCTCGGATTAAGAGGAGGAACAAGGTTCTATAACCTACTCAAGTGACTTGAAGCCTGGGTATGAATTCTGGCGTTTTAACTCCAGGGCTACTGCTGTGGTCTCCCGAGATGAACTGTGATAGAAATTCTGGCTGTGACATTACAGCAATGATGAGGGGGCTGGAGCAGGATTCAGAGAGAAGGGGCTATTTTAAGGCGGATGAAGAATTTGCCAGGAGGTAACATGACGGTGAGGGCCCTCCAGTCTGATAGAAGAGCACATCAAATGGTGTGAAGGAATTGTGGATGTTGGAACTGAGGAGAGACAACGGGCGAGGACTTTACTTAGTCATTTTCTTGGTGCTTTGCTTATGGTTTAATGTCAATGCATAGAACACTTCTGCTTCAAATTTCAGTGTTTGTCTTCCCATAGAGCAATAATTCCATCTGAGGAAAACTATTCTGGGTGGTAAGGATGGTCATCATTTATTTATTTAAGATGTGGGCAAACCCCTAATCAAAACTTCTATGATCATCTAAGCTTGCATTTCTCCCAATGTGCTTTGTGAAAACTTTTGCCTAAGGCTTTCAGATTTGGTTTGTTAGTTAAACTAATGTAATTTGGTATTTGCTGAGGCTTTTGTGTGCATGTGTTGTGTGTTTAAACGGAACCTTATGGAAGATTTGGAAACTCGGGTCACACAGGCAGCTTTAGAGCTACCTCCTTTGAAAATGTGTGGTAGGATTTCGTCACTCTGTGTCCCCGCCTCCGTCACAGTGTCACCTTCTTCATCATCATTCTGGTCACCATTTTCAGCCGTGCATTATGAAGTCTTCAGTTGTCATCATGGGAGCATAGGTTATTTCCTTTGGGGCAAAAGTGTTTGAAATAAGCAGATATATTCTATATGCAAGATGTAGAAAAGAATCCAGGAAACTTGGAAATCAAGTTATAAAATTGAACATTTATAGGAATTTAATTTGTAAGAGGCATTAAATGAGGCTGGCGTGGATGGGGAAGCAAGTTAGGATATTTGCATATTTTTTTATATGCAAAAACTTTCCTCATTTGAACTTTCACTGTTAATTTTAAAACTCGTCTTTTAACTGTTTAACATTCAAATCTATCATCTTCAGAAAAAATAATATGTACATTAAAAGTGCTTTGTGCCTTAAAGAGTTCTGATAGTGGTTGCCATTCTTTATTTTGGGAGATAAGGCTTGTGCTTTTCCTTTCCAGGGAACCAAGCCTAAGAAGTTTGGTGGTTTGGACAGAAACACCTAAGAAATGAACAGAAGAACTTGGAAATAAAATTCAAGTCTTATGACTTTCTCTCTAGGATTTTTATAAGAGATCTTGCGTGTAGTCTGTATTTTGCTTTCACTTATTGGAAAAATCTCTTTACGAAATATAGGATTTCAGGTAGAAACATGACTGGCAGAATAGTTCCATTTGCCAAACCTATTGAATCTCGATCTCTGGAGAATTATATGGAAAGTTATCTTTTAGATATGACTTCAATGAAGGCCTCCCTATTCTAAAGCTGGGGCATGTCTAAAATGTTCTTGATCATGTCCTGTGATCCTGAGATTCTGTTCAGAGCCCCTTGTCTTTAAACTGAGTAAGAAAACAGAAGAGAGCATAGCGTTCCGCCATCCTTATGATCTCTACCCGGGCAAAGCACTGGCCCTCATTGGCTGGCCCCATTTCTTCCTGTTGCCCCCACCAGTCGTGTGTTCTTAGTGTTGTTGCATAAGTGAGTCTAATTAAGAACATAAGTCTCGAAGTGCAGAAAATCACTTAGCTGCTCTTCATGAGCACAGAATTTAATGGAAACAGAATTAAAGTGCATCATAATATCACAGTATCACTTTCTCCCTCCCCTTCTCTTCCTCTTCATCTTCCTCTCCTCCCCATCTCTTCTCACCCCCACTTCCCTTCCACAATGTGTCCCTGGACTCAGTACTCCTAAACAGCATCTCGCCTGTTGGATTTTCACCTCAACACATTCTTCTTTCATGGCCTTTTTCTATGCCTTGCAAATAATGTGAAACAGATATAATCTGAAATTACTCCTGCTTTCTGCAGTAAATTATTTCCAGAGGCTAGCTTTTCTGTTTTTGTTCTGAAGATTTTTTTCTACAGTTTTCATGTTGGTCCATCCATTCATCCATTCATCTTAAGTAACACATTGTCAAGATGAGATCTATTCAGACTAAGTGTGAGCCAACACATAGGGAACATGCTTTACACTTGCACCCACCTCCCTCACTATCCAAGCTAGAGGGTGAGGAGCTATGTCTACTTTTTAGCAGAAGGCTCTCCATCAGCGTGGCTCTCCATACACAATGTGTGGGCACACAATATTGATGTCATCCTTTTCTAGAGATATATACAACTGAAAGAGATTTAAAGAAATTTTAGTTTCTGTCTCTCAGAAAAGTGTATTAGGAAAATCATAAAACAATTTGAAATAGTATATAATAAGCAATTAGATATTCAAAAAGAGAGTACAGACCTAAAAGGCTATGTATATTTAGAGAAGGTTTGCAATGAGGAAAGAGTTTATTAAAGAATTAAGCTAGGTTTTGAAAGTTGGGTAATGTTTGAAAAATTCAAGGGAAAGATGAAAAACAGTAATCTGGAGTCTGCTATTTTCTAGGCTGTGTTCTAAGTGATTGTGTGTGTGTGTGTGTGTGTGTGTGTGTGTGTCCTTTCAACAGCGTTGTGGGGGAGGTGGGGGCATGACCGCCAGGCACAATCCAAAATTTGCATATAAATGAAATTAGCCCCTGTGTATGTGGATTCCCAACTGCCAGTTGACCTGGGAAGAAATGTGGGCTTGAGCTGTACAGGTCAATTGAAAAAACCCCGCATGTTGTGGACCAGTGTGTATATATATTTATTTAATCTGTATAGAAACCAACGATGTAGTGCTGTTGATATATTCATTTTGTGGAGGAATTCATGGAAGAACAGAGAGTTTAAATAATGCAAGAATTAGCAGAGTCAGAATCCGAACCTAGACAGACTAGCTTGTGCTCTTAACCATTGTGCAACTGGATTCCTACCAGTACCCAGATGAGAGGAATAGGGAACACTGGGCAGGAGAGGCCAGTGCGAGAAAGAATCAACCATGGCTGAGGGAAGTGAGGTACGTCAGCATTCTTTATTTTACTAAATAAATTAACTATTTCATAGGTTAAATAAAACCTCTGTCATTTCCTTTTTCTTTTTTTAAGGAATACCTGGTGGTCTTCACAAGTTCAGCCTTAGGCATCCACACAATGGGTTAACTTTTTCCCTTGATCTAAGTTTTATTTTTTTCCCTGGTAAAAAATATTTAATACAGAGCTCAGACCATATGATTTATCACCTGTTTGAAAGTCCTTTTCATCACTGTGTATTTTACCAGTAAATATTTAATCCTTGGCACCAAATGCCACCCTGTTTATTAACTTTAGAGTTTATATTTTATAGTAAACCAAATTCTAAAATATTCTATAAAGAGAAGGATATTTCATCTACATAGTCCATGGAGAAATTATGCCAAAAACAAACTTAAATAATACCATCTGAAATCCCTTTAATTATTGAAAAGCTTGATCACTACGCAAACAGGCTTCGCTGAACAATAATGCCTATGTTGTGTTATGTTTGCTGTGGAATTCCAAATTGTCTCGTGCCCCCAGACATTACCAGAATAAATGGACTGGCAGGAGGCGTCACGACTTTGTATGGGTGGCCCCATCTGCCCAACAATTCTGTGTTTCTGTCTTTGAGGCTTTGGTTTCAAAAACTTACAACTACTATATTGAGAGAAGATCAGTCTTTCTCAGTTTGCTGCACAAAATCTAAATGCCATAAAATCCACGCTGGTGGCTTCTCCAGGGAATGACCCGTCTGTCTCTCAAGAATGGCCCTTCTGGGCTTTCTCTGTTGCCCTGAGAGACTGTGGAAGCTGTGCTGTATGCATGGTCCCAACCACCTCTCTGAGTTTCCTCTCCTCTTTCCCCTCGCACACCGTCTGTTTAAAAACACACTCTCTGCCTTCTGGTTATACTGTTTATGCTGGAGAAACTGCCCTTCCTCCCTACCCCCTACTAGTATTGAAATCATAAGTGACCATTATTTTAATCCAAGGATAGCATAGGGAGCTCACTCATCTTTCACGAAGCCTTCCCTGATTTTAAGAAGTAAATTCCTTATACATATCTTATTTGTTATTACACTATCAAATTTTCTTTGTTGCCATTTCAATTCTTCTAATTTCCTTGTAAATGGTTTGGAAAAAGATCAAAGTTTAAAGATACCACAATCCTGCCCTGGCTGGTGTAGCTCAGTGGATTGAGTGCGGGCTGTGAACCAAAGGGTCACAGGTTCGATTCCCAGTCAGGGCACATGCCTGGGTTGCAGGCCAGGTCCCCAGTGGGGGTCACGTGAGAGGCAACCACACGTTGATGTTTCTCTCCCTCTCTCTTTCTCCCTCCCTTCCCTCTGTCTAAAAATAAATAAATAAAATCTTTAAAAAAAAGAAATACTATATATTAAAAAAAGTAGACACCACAGTCCTAAAAAAAATTGAAGTGAAATAAAAAGAATAAGAAATAACTATTCAAAAATTCATGATTTTGGCTTCAAGAAGATGGACGCTGAGTAGGTGGAAGGTGGGCCCACTTGCTCTTGCCCCCAGCTCAGATTTTCAGCTGATCTTCGGACCACAATCAATGGAATCTTAGCTAACATGAAGTTTTGAAGCCACGGAGGACAGAACATGCTTCATGCCATCTGGTAAGGAGATGTTATAAGTTGAAGGGGAGACACCCTGTGCTTGGTGCCTACAGTAGTGGAGAGCCCTGGCAGAAATCACAGCTTTGGGGCTCCCTCCCATCTTGGAACAGGGAGACTCGATCCCACATAGGGATACGCAGCCTTAACTGAGAGAGACTTGGGAGGATGTACAGCCTCTGGGAGACCCAGGTCACACACACACAGCAAGCAGCACACCCCAAGTGATAACGCAAAACGAGCATTCCAGACAGGGACTCGATCTCCAAAAACCAGCAGTCTGCTGCGCCCAGGCCTGTCACAGGCACAGCGGGCTGCAGCCAGCTATGATGGTGAGAGACATTTTGCTTTTTGGGGAGGGAGTTTGTGCAGAGAACCAGACAGCCCTCGGACCTGCGGGATGGGTACGGCCTACAGACTTTTTAAAAAGGAGCTGACACGTGGCTGGACAAAGACCCCGCACGTGGTTGCTCTTCCAGCAAAGAGACCAGATTGAAAGTGCAGCTCATTCCTACTGAATCCAGCTGGTCAGGGAGTTCAGAGAATCGCACAGCAAGGGGTTTGCCAGGCCCCGCCCAGCTTGGCTAGTGGGTCCGGGATGCGCAGAACACACAGTTCTGGTCTGTGTGTCCAGCAAAGGCAGTGGTTTGGGACTTAGATGGGCAAAAGCTGAGCACCAGAGATTCTTTGCAACCAGGCAGACCCGCTCCCCCACCCCCGCAGAGTAAAAACGTCTAGGAAGGGAGAAGCATGCCCATTCCCCTCCAGCAGAACAGTCCAGCCAGGTTCCAGAGCCCCCTGCTGGGCATGCATCTGCGGGGGCGGGGAGGGGGGGTGCGGAGGAAGGGAGACACACTAAGGGGGGTCTTCCTGAACTTTTCTCAGCCAAGACAGGACATGCTGGCTCCTTGGGTGTCCTCTGAAACCAGCTGGGTAGAGAGTGCAGAAGTTGGCACAGCAAGAATTCAAGGCTCTGCACAGAGATGCCATCAGTGCCAGGCAGAAGAGCTGCCGGTTTACACAGATTGGCCCCTCACATGAAATGGACTTATCAGAAACTTTACGTGATTGGAAATGAGCTGGGACAGACTAAGGTGTGTGGTGCAGGGGCAGGGGGAACACACCCTCCATCATCCCTGAAGTCTGAACGGTGCCTCCCGGGGCGGGGTGGGGGGGGTGGGGGGGCGTCCAAGGGCCCCATCCTCCTGATGGCACCAGAAGCCGTCTCAGATGGGTCAGCGGTGAGGCTCAGACTAGTGGCAAGACTGCAGATAGAGGCAGGTGGAGACGGTAACTGCAGGGCTTTGGGACCTTGGATGACCCACCTCCGGGCCTTGTGCTGATGAAAAGCCAGCAGGGCAGAGCAGCGAGGACCATCCCCCACACAGCCGAGCCTGAAGGAGACAGCCACAGGCCGGGTCACTGCAGCCTCGAGGAGGTTGCCTCCAGCCAGACGGGGTCAGGGGTTGACACGGCCAGGGTCGGATCGGCCAGGGTCGGATCGAGAAGGAGAGGCTTGCAGCCAATGGACTCCGCTGGGATGAACTCACCTCATTCCTTTTCACTGTCTGCACGGTTTTTCTTTCACACAGCTTTTCAACATTTTTCCGTTTTCTTCAATTTTGTTTTGATTCGTTCATGATCTTTTTCGTATTTCAAATCTCATATTTTACTCTTCCCCTTTCTTACTCCATTTTCTTTCTTTATTTCCTTTATTATGTTCTTATTTTCATTTTTTATTTTTTTACTTTATTCACCCCCTTCCTCTTCCTTACTCTTATTATTTCTTCTCCATCCCCTCAAAATCATTTTTCTTTTATTTAGCCATCATATATTCTTTTTCTATTTCTTGTAATAATCATGTTCTATTTTCAACTTCATTAACATTTGCTCTTATGTCATTGACATTGCTGTTATAGTTAATTTTTCTTCAGTTTTGTTTCTATTTGTTCAATATTTTTATATCAAATATCATATTTTACTCTTTCCTTGTCTTACTCCATTTTGCCTTTTTCCTTCCCTTTCTTACATTTGGTTTAAATTTTATTTTTTCCCTTTCTTTGTCTTGTTTCTATTCCTCACTGTTGTTGTTTCTCCTCCATCTATCCTTTCAAAATCATTTTTCTTTTCTTTGATCATATCATATTCTTTTTTTCTGTCTTATCATATTCTTATAAAATTCTTCGTTGATCTTTGCTCATTTGTCATTGATATTGCCATAGCTGTTGTTTTTCCTCAATTTTGTTCCTATTTTCCACACTTCTTTCTTTTTTATTATTTCAAACCTCATATTTTACTCTCCCCTTTTCTTGCTTCATTTTGCCTTCTTCCTTCCTTTTCATAGTTACATTTCACACTTCATTTTTCCCTATTTTATCTTGTTTCTATTCCCTACTCTTATTATTTCTCCTCCTTTTACCTTCTCAAAATCATGCTTTCTTTCCTCTAGTCATCTCGTATTCTTTTTTACCTTTCTTATAATATTGTTATTCACTCTTCACATTTAATAATCTCTGCTCATTTGTCATTGATATTGCTGTTGTTGCAGAGGGTATTTTTTCTGTCGTGAGTTTTGTTTTCTGTGTTGCTTTGTTCTGTCAGGACCTGTGCAGCAACATAGGAGGTTAAAGTGACTGCACTGGGCCCCACAGGCTCCTAGCACAGAAGGTCACCCCACAAAGACAGGGAGTCAAAATAGATCAATTTGATATGAAGAAACAAACAAAAAGAGTCACCTCAAGTGGGGAGAAAAGAAACCACCCTAACTGAAAGGAAAAGGTGAATCCCCAGAAAGAGCTAAATGAAAATGAGGGAAATAATTTATCAGACATAGAGTTCAAAGTAATGGTCATACGAATGTTCAAGGAACTTACTGGAAATTACAGCAGCATGAAAAAGGACATAGATACTATAAATAAAAATCAGGTAGAAATGAAGAATACAATATCTGAAATGAAGAAGACATTGAAGGAATTAAAAAGGGAGAAAGAAAGTAAAATTTACATCATAAATAATAAAGGGATGGAAGAAGTCAGAAGGAGTAAGAGAAGGAAAGCATATAGTATTAGGTTGAAACAGAAATTAAAAAATATATATAAGTAAAAATAAAAAATTAAAAAAGATGTAGTGAGAGAGAGAAGGAAAAATAGGAACCAAATTGGAGAAAAAGACCGATCACAGAACTATCAACAATGATGGGCAAAGATCAATGCAGGTGGGAGGGGAACAAGAGGGAAAAAGGAAAGAAAGGAAAGCTTAAGAGCTGTCTAGAGGAAAGAGAGTTGATTTTGACATGATAGAGGGAGAAGGAACACTGTAAGTGAGCAATGAAAATCAGACTAAGACAGGGAAAAATTAAAATTTAAAGTGAAAAAAGAAAGGGCAAGAGGAAGGCAAAATGGCATAGTAGAAGGAAGTGGTAAAATTTAGATTTGAAATACAAACACAGTGGAGATCTAGAGATAAAATTGGAGGAATACAACAACATCCACCATATCCACAACCGAGGAGCAAAGATTGATAAAGAAGGAGAGAGAATATGGTATTTTAAGAATGGGAAAAAGAATGTGAATTGGCTAATGATAAAATAAATGGCTTTGAGAGGCTGGAGTGGGGAGAAATAGTATGAGTGGGGAATGGAAACAAGTCGTAGCAAGACAGAAAATAAAACTTAAAATGAAAATAAGAAGAAAGAAGAAGGTAAAATTGAGTAAGAGAAGAGAGTAGCAAAATATAAAATTTGAAATAATAATATAAAAACTAGTGACTTAATATACACAAACTTTTAGGACAAGAACTAAATGTTAAAAAGCTATGCATGAGAGAAAATAACACCAATCATGAAGAAGACCACAGTGGAATTTTTTAAAAAGATTTTATTTGTTTATTTTTAGATATAGGGGAAGGAAGGGAGAAAGAGAGGAAAACATCAATGTGTAGTTGCCTCTTTTGCGCCCCCTACTGGGGACCTGGCCTGCAACCCAGGGAATCAAACTGACTGGGAATCAAACTGGTGACCCTTTGGTTCGTCGGCTGGTGCTCAGTCCACTGAGCCACACCAGCCAGGGCCACAGTGGAATTTGTCTGTTTTCTCTGTTTGGATCCATTCCTGTTGATGTCAGATGGTGTCCCAGTTTGGCCCTCTTGCAGCCTGTTCGAGGTGACCAGTTATCCACAGTCGGTAGCTGTCTCCTTCCATTGTTAATCAAGTCAATCTATAATTAGCAGTCAGGCTTAAGCACCACGGGGTGGGGGGCAGAGTAATTCCTGTGGGCAGGGCTCTTGCTTTCCCTCAGGCTGATGCCCCTTGGAGGGGAGTGGTCTGCCTGAGCAAGATGGCACCTGCAGTGGGGGGAAGACTCAGCCCTGAGATCCTGGTGGCTGTTCCCTCAGTCCTCTCCCCAAAGTCACCATCCCCAGACTCTCCTCCAGTGTCTTCCTGTGTCTCTAGTCCACTCTGCCCACCCCTCTCTGCCCTTCGCCAGAGCCCAGGCAAGTGGCTGTGGATGAAATTATGTGCATTGGCCCTTTAAAAGGTTCCTGGTCTCTCCAGCCATCTCCCTGGCAGACGGAAACCCTGCTGCTTTTCACAGCTGGATGTTATCTGGGTTCCTTTTCTCGTTCTGGTGCTGCAGGCTGGGGAGCCCAGCTTGGGGTTGGACCCCACACTTCTCAGGGGGAACCCCCAGTCACTGAATTGCCCTCTGGCACTTCAGCTGCCACGGGTGGGAGTCCAGCCAGCACTCTCAAAGCTCCTCCGCACTCCACACCGATCACATTATAGTGAGCCAGTTTCTTCCCTTTGTCTGTGGTTATAAGGCTTTTCTCCAGCTATTGTTCTGTAAATTATTCTGGATGATTTCTCTGCAACTCAGTTGTAATTCCAGATTGGTTATGGGGGAAGGTTGGTGTAGGTTCTACTTACTCCTCCACCATCTTGGACCTCTAGCTGCTTGGCCCATTTTCTAATTGGATTGTTCGTCTTTCTGGTGTTGAGTTATATAAATTCTTTATATATTTTAGAAATTAACCCATTATCAAAAGATCACTGGCAAATATATTCTCTCATACAGTGAGTTCCTCTTTTATTTTGTCGATGGTTTATTTTGCTGTTAAGAAGACTTTTAATTTGATGTAGATCAATTTGTTTATTATTTCCTTTATTATCTTTGCCCTTGGAAACATATCAGCAAAAATGTTGCTACGAGATGTTTGAGATTTTATTGCCTATGTTTTCTTCTAGGGTTTTTGTGGTTTTGCTGCTTACATTTAAGTCTTTCATTTATTTTAATCTTTTTCTTATGTATGATGTAAGTTGATGGTTTAGTTTCATTTTTTGCATGTCCCTATCAATTTTTCTCAACACCAGTTATTGAAAAGACTGTCTATTCCATTACATGCTCTTGTCTCCTTGTTAAATATTAATTGACCATATAGATGTGGGTTGATTTCTGAGCTCTCTGTTCTGTTCCACTGATCTATATGCATGTTCTCATGCCAGTACCAGGCTGTTTTGATTAAAATGGCCTTGTAATATAGTTTGATAACAAGTATTGTGACACCTCTGACTGTCTTCTTTCTCAAGATTGCTGAGGCTATTCAAGGTCTTTCTTGATTCTAAATAAATTTTTAGAATATTTTTTCTTGATCTGTGAAATACACCATTTGTTTTTCTATAGGCATTGCATGGCAATCTATAGATTGCTTTGTGTAGTATGGACATTTTAGTAATGTTAATTATTCCAAACCATGAATGTAGTGTGTGCTTCCACTTTTTTTTTTTTTTAATCTTTCTCAATTGCTTTTTTCAATGTCTTACAGTTTTGAAGTGCAGGTCTTTTACTTCCTTGGTTAAATTTATTCCTAGATACATTATTTTTTGTTGTTACAATAACTAGTAAATCGGATTGTTTTCCTAGTTTCTCTTTCTAATAGATGATTATTGGTGTATACAAATGATACCAGTTTCTTGATATTAATTTTGTATCTTGCTACTTTGCCAAATTCATTTATTAGGTCTAGTAGGGTTTTAGGGGTCGTTTTTAATGTTTTCTATGTACAATGTCATGTCATCTGTGAATAATGACAATTTTACTTTCTCCTTTCCAATTTGGATGCCTTTTCTTTCTTCTTTCTGTCTGATCGCTGTGGCTAGAACTTCCAGGACTAGGTTGAATAAGAGAGGTGAAAGCAGACATCCCTGTTTTGTTTCTGATCTTAAGGGAAATGCTTTTAATTGTTGCCCATTGAGTGTAGTGTGGGCTGTGACCCACGGATTTCAGGTAGTTGTATGTTCATTTTCATTTGTTTCCAGGTAACTTTGATTTACCTTGATTTCATTGATAACCCACTCATTATTTAATAACATGATATTTAGCCTCCATGTGTTTGGATGCTTTTGGGATTTTTTATTTTAGCTGATTTCTTGTTTCATGCCATTGTATCTGAGAAAATGCTAGGGATAATGTCGATCTTCTTGAATTAAGAACTGTTTTGTGTTTTGTGTCTTGGTTTTATTAACATGGGGTCTCTTTTTGAGAATGTTCTATGTGAACTTGAGAATAATGTATATTCTTCTGCTTTGGGATGAAATGTTCTGTGAATATCAGTCAAAACCATCCTCTCCAGTGTCTCATTTAAGGTCACTCTGTTGACTTTTCTTTCTGGTCTGGAATATCTACCCACTGATGGATATTATGCTCTCTGATAGCACAATTCTGGCATCATAAAATGATCCTGTAAGTCTTCCCTCCTCTTCAATTTTTTAAAATAGTTTAAGAAGGATAGGTGTTAGCTCTTCAAATGTTTAATAAAAATCACCTGTGTATCCATCTGGTCCAGGACTTTTATTTGTTGAAAGTTTTTAGATTACTGCTTTGATTTTGTTTTTTTATCATCTGTTCACATTTTCTTTTTCTTCTTGATTCAGTTTTGGAAGATTATATAATTCTAGAATTAAAGAATTTTATTCCACAGTGTAAAGTTTTTTGGCCGTATAGTTTATGGCATTTTCTTATCCTTTATTTTTTTGTGGAGTCAGTTGCTACTTCTCTTTTATTTCAGGTTTTATTTTCCTGGGTCCTTTTTTTCCTTGATGAGTTTGGTAAAGGTTTATCAATCTTGTTTATTTTTAAAACCAGCTCTTATTTTATTCTTTTTTAAATATTTTATTTATTTATTTTTAGATAGAGGGGAAGGGAGGGAGAAAGAGAGGGAGAGAGACATCAATGTGTGGTTGCCCACTACGCTCCCCCTACTGGGAACCTGGCCCACAACCCTGGCATGTGCCCTAGACTGGGAATTGAACCCTTGACCCTTTGGTTCCCAGGCCGGCACTCAATTCACTGAACTATACCAGCCAGGGCAAAACCAGCTCTTGTTTTAATTTGTATTTTGTATTTTTTAGACTCTATTTCATTTATTTCCACTCTCATTATTATAATTTTTTTCTTTGACTCATTTTGGGCTTTGTTTGTGGTTCTTTTTCTAGTTCTTTTCATTGTAAAGTTAAATTTTTTATTTGATACCTTGAGGTTCTTTTCTGATGTAGGTCTATATTGGTATAAATTTTCCTCTTAGGACTTCTTTCATTTTGTCATGTACATTTTGTAATGCTGGATTTTAATTTATATTTGTCTTAATGTTCTATGCTTTCTTTCTTGATTTCATTGTTCAGAAACATGTTATTTAGCCTTTGTGTGTTTTTCAGTTGGTTTCTTATAATGTATTTCTCTTTTCTTCCCATTGTGGTCATAGAAGATGATTCATAAGATCTCAGTCTTCTTAAATTTATTAAGACTTGTGTTTTTCTTTTAACATTTGGTGTTTCCTGGGAAATATTCCATATGTACTTGAAAAGAACGTATGTTCTCTTCCTTTGGGGTAAAACACTCTTAAAATATCAACAAAATCCTTGTGGTCTAGTATGTCATTTAAAACTGCTGTTTTCTTGTTAATGTTCTGTCTAAAAGTATATCCATCAATGTCAATGGGGTGTAAAAATACTTTTCTATGATTGTTCTGTCAAGAACTACGTCTATGTCCATCAAGATCTGCTCTATATCTTTAGGTGTTTTGTGCTGGGTGCATAAATATTTACAAGGGTTATATTTTTTTGTTGAATCGACAAAATAGCACATTACATAATTTACTATTATGTAATTTTTTGGTATCTTCTCTATGCCTTTGTTTTAAAGTCTGTTTTGTCTGATACAAGTATTGCTACTCCAGCTTTTCTGTTATTGTTTCCATTTGAATGAAATATTTTTTATCCCTTATTTTCACTCTGAGGTTGGTCTCTTGTTGATAGCATATATATGAGTCTTGTTTATTTATCCGTTCAGTTGCCCTTTACTTTTTGATTAGAGCATTTCGTTTATTTAAAGTGATTATTGATAAGTATGCATTTGTTGCCATTTTATTCTTTGTAACTCTTTTCCTTTTATCTCTACTTTTTTTCCTTAAAGATGTGCTTTAACTTATCTTGTAATATCTGTTTGGTGATGAAGAATTTCTTTAGCTTTTTGTTGTCTGAGAAACTCTTCATTTAATCTTAAATTTGAAATGATAGCATTGCTGGGTAGAGTGGTCTTGCCTTTGTGTTTCACACTTTGAATATTTTGTGCCAATTCCTTCTGACCTAAAATGTTTCTGTGAGAAATCAGCTGACAGTCTTACAGGAGCTCCCTTGAAGTTAATTAACTGTTTTTGTTTTGCTGTTTTTAAGATTCTCTCCTTGTCTTTAACCTTTGGCATTTTATTTATTATGTGTTTTGGTGTTGGTTTTATCTTGT
This sequence comes from Micronycteris hirsuta, assembly GCA_004026765.1. Taxonomy (NCBI): domain Eukaryota; kingdom Metazoa; phylum Chordata; class Mammalia; order Chiroptera; family Phyllostomidae; genus Micronycteris; species Micronycteris hirsuta. The sequence goes on along the minus strand of PVJI01000297.1, from coordinate 136,750 downwards.
CTGTATCCCTGGACTTGTGTGTCTATTTTTTCTTTGTCAGGTTAGGGAAGTTTGCAGTCATTATTTTTTTGAAATAGGTTTCAGTCTCTTGCTTTTATTTTATTTTTCTGGTACCCCTATGATACAGATGTTGTCACGCTTGATGTTGTTGCAGATGTTTCTTAAACTAACCTTGTTAATTTTTTCTGCTTTGTTGGGCATTTTCTGTTAGCTTGTTTTTCAAATACTGAGTCAGTATTCTGCTTTAGCTAACCCACTGTTAATTTCATCCTGTGCATTTATTCTTTATTTCAGATGTTATATTTTTCTTTTTGGATTAATTCTATATCATTTTTTGTACTTAATATCTTTATTTTTAAGTTCTCACTGAGGTCATCTATTCTTTCCCTAAGTTCCTTGAGCATCATTATAATCGTTGTTTTGATATCTCGTGGATTGCTTGCCTCCATTTCATTTAGTTCTTTTTTCTGGGGATTTCTTCTGTTTTTTTCTTTGGAGCATGTTTCTTTTTCTTCCAGTTTTGGCTGCCTCTCTGTATTTGTTTTGGTGGATTAGTATATCTGCTATGTCTTCCAGTCTTGGTAGAGTGCACTTACGTAGTAAGTGACCTGTGAAGCTCAGTTGCACAGTCTCCCTGACCACCTGAGCAAGGTGCTCCAGGAATATACCTTATGTGTGTTATGCGAGCCCTTCTGTTATAATTGAGTCTTGATTACTCATGGCCCACTTGTGGGTGAGGTTTACCCTCAGGGTGGCAGACTAAGAATCAACTATATTCACAGTGTGTGACCTGCTCTGTGGGCACAGACCCCATCAAGTGGAATTTGCCCCCAGCAGGGTCTGGTCCCTGCTGAGAGATCCCTTTGAGTGTGCTGCTCGTGGAGCTGATTCAGTATTTCCTTCGATGTGGTCTGAAGCCTGCCACAGGGTGTGTTTGTTCATTCTAGGGCCTCTTGAGAAAGACACCAGTGAAGGTGTATCCCCAACTCTGCCTGTGACCAGTGCTGTGTACCTGTCTGGAGGTATAAGACAATATATGGTTTTTGGCTGACTTCTGTGCCTGGGTGTGTGTGGGAAGGGACAAGCTGCACAGCAAGTCTATCTTCCACCAGCACCAACCACAGCAGCAGGCAATAAAAGGCCTTAAGCACCCTGAGATCACCTTTTTCTGCTCTCTGCCTATTAGCATCAGTCACTGAGATAACCTGTGGTGGTATGAGAGGTACATGACGCAGGTTCTCAATTAGTTACCAGGTAGGGTGAGTGATATTCATTACAGTGATATAGATTTCAACTTAGTGCCAGTGCTACTTCTGAGGCCACTCAGCCAAAGTCCCAGGGTACACTTAGGTCAGCCATTTCCCATCAGGTACCCGAGGATCTGTGTGGTTAAACGGGGTCCTAAGGGAACCATCAGAGTGAGGCCAGCAGTTTACCAGACCAGAAACCAAGAGCTGGTTGTGTGAAGGAAAAGCTCTGCACGGAATGATGGTTCCAGTTGGTCGTGCAAGGGAAAAATATTTCTTTCTCTAGAGCCATGCAACTCGATCTCTTCTCAATTTTTTTGACCTCCTTGAGAGCCTTCCTAGGAGGTCTGCTTTGCTGGTCAAAGCTGACCGCAGACACCTGACAATTCTTCAGGATGTGAGCAATGCAAGCCATGGCCCCTGGAAGTTAGAGGGAGGGGCTAATGTACATCCCATGGGTGGAAGGTACTAGTCAGATGGGGGTGTGGCTGGAGGGAGCAGTGGGAGGGAATGACCCTAACCACTGATACACACAACTCAGTCTCCTACACTAGCTGAGATCTCCCTCAGGAGTTCTGCAAGAAATCCTACAACATGGCACTAAACAGCTAACTCCTACACAGGGCATGAGATTGGCTGGTAAAGGACAGGGAGTTGAGAGGGTGGGATTATTACATTCTCCCAGGCTGTTGCTGTATGGAGAGAAGTTCTCAACCCCCAAAAGGTGGCATTTTTAGGTGCTTTGGGAGAGGGATTCAGTAAAGGGACCCTAGCAGCTGTCTCTTCAGCTCTCTCCTTGGAGCCAGCCACACAACTCAGTCTGTCTTGGCATGAGTCCAGTCTGCTCCGAGCTGCCCTGCCTTATCCCATGGCCACAAACAAAATTTTGTGTGTTGGCTCTTTAAGAGGGCACCTCCATCTCTGGAAGACTCCTGCTTCTCACCGGTACACAGAATCTCCACTGATTTTTGTAGCCAGATGTCCTAAGGGCTTATCTTTGCAGTTCTGGTGCCCCAGGCCGAGGAGCCCAGCATGCGGTTGAGGCCCCATGCTCCTAAGGGGGGACCTTTGCAGCTGGGATAGCCTTCTGGGTTCTCAGCCTCTGCACATGGGTGCGTGGCCAGCCTTTTGCACAACTCTGACCTTCCTTACCAGTATCAGTGTGGCTTCCTCTGTAAATCGTTGGTTGTAAGACTTCTGTTCAGCTAGTCTACAGCTGGTTATTCATGTTGATTGTTCTCTATGTTCGTGTAATTCCGGTGTGGTCCTGAGAGCAGGTGAGTGTAATATCCTCATACTCTACTGCCATCCTGGACCAGTCCCTCTATTTTTTCTCTTAAAAGACTGGAGGAGGATGCCTGAGAAGCAGGCACTGGGGTGGCTAAACGTGGATTTAATCACCTGGATTTATGCCACTTCTTAGCTTTTTATGACCTCAGATAACATTTCAAATCCCTTCCAGCCTAAGCTTCTTTTTTCTTTTTTTGAAATGAGGATATTAAGTGTACCAAACTCAGGGATATGAGATTTAAGTGAGATAAAGCATACGAATCGCCAAGCACAAAGTCTTTATTTTGTGAACATGTACAAGATGAAAACTTAGCATGTTTTGATTTACAAACTTGCTGACCTGTATGCAGTGAGCACGCTTCCTCAGTTCCTTCTTCCCTGTCATGCCTGCAATGGTCCTACACTTGGTTCAGCCCTTGTTGGGTGTCCTTTCATGACAAAGTGATGTTTGGGCAACTGTTAGAAAATGACTTCAGATATTTAATTATAAAATAATAAGCACTTGGAACTTTAGAATTAGCATGATCCTTAGAGGTTACGTAGCTCAGTGCTCTATGAGATTGAAACATCTTCTGTATAATATTCCAGAGTTAAAAACAAAAAACAAACCACATCTGGAAGTCTTAATCTCCTTCCCCAATATATTCCAACCTAGTTTATGGCACAACTAATATTTCTGAGTGCCTACAGTGTCTAAGGTACTATATTATGTACCCTATATGTGTGATCTCAGCCAGTGCTCATAATAATCTTATGAAGAGTTGCTATTTTCCCCATTCCTTTTTAAAATATGTACAGACTGAGGTCCAGAGAAATTAAGCTACATGCCTTCAGACACATAATAGCAGTATGATATGAAATTTATTTGACTTCAAATTCTAGGATCTGAAACACTTCCAACACAAAGAATAAAATCAGAATGATCTCTTCTGGATCATGTATATGTTTATTTTTTCAATATGGCTGTTTCTGGTAAATCAATAGATGAGACTGAGCTAAGTTAACTTTAAGAATTGTCATATAATGGCTTAAATGCATCACATTTTTAAAACCCTGTGAACAGATAGCCATAACTCTGGCTCATAATATAACATCACGTTAAAAAAGAACAGAAGCATAATTTTGCTTTTTTACTATAAATTTACATTCTTCTTAATTGTCTTCCTTGACTCTAAGGACAATAATGCCAAAGCACTTGGGCAGAAACTCTAAGAAAATTATTTTGATATTTAAAAATTTTCAAATATTTGACCTCATGTAGCCTAAACATCCACATAATTAACCAAAGCTGTGTCTACCTGCATGGCGACCAAACTGCGACAGGCCATTTTAGTGAAACTGGTCAGCCCTGGCTCCAGAACGGCTATGATTTTTGAGGCTTTCCAACCTCACTACTCTGTAGCTGTAGCAAGAGAGCTCATCCACCTAATTTGGTTATTTTCAACTTGTTAAGAAGCCTCATTTCTCTCCTATGTGTTATGTTCTTCTGTTATGCCTGTAGGCATTATATTAACTTTAATATTTTTATCCAGGAGTTCGGGTGAGTTGACTATGAAGAGCAATCCTTCTTGTCCCATAGTTCTGCTGACCCCACGTCTTGGAATGCTGTTTCCTCCCCATGGGTTATTCAGACGTTCTTTCTCCCAAACTCCAACCTAATATTTAAAACATTTCCTTCACATTCCACTTCAGCCCCATTTTTCATGCTATAAAAATTGTTTAATCCTCTTCAACATAGCACTCCTTGTTGTCTTGCCTTTATCTACCACAGCAATGAGTCAAGATGTCTTAATGCAGTGTCTTACCCCTTCTTTGTGATTTCTCTCCTTGACATTAGGGTAAAAATATTTTTGTCTTAAGACCGCTCTTTTTACTCTTCTTGAATCTGAGCACCTTCTCATTTCTTTGTGGGCCTCAGTTTTATTTTTGCTCTGGCATCCGTGGAAACGATGGGGTCTTACTTAGTAATGTTTGCTAAGGAGATCTCATGAGCCACTTTATCCTTCTTTCAGCTCACTGCAGAAGAAACTTGAATTCCTCTGGCATTGCTGTATTTGCACAGATCTTTGTAGCAGATGGAGTTACTGATTGGATTATCAACAATGTTCCCTCTCCATGGTTTTACTAATGAAGCTTCTCCTGCATTTTACTTCACCTGGAAAGGGGTCTCTTGGCTTTTTGCACCCCAGTTTAACATCCCTCACTAACTGCTCAATTGCTCCTGAATACTTACAGCCAGCTCAGCCTTTTCTAAATAGTCCTTTGGGTCCATCATCCTGGGCTCATAAGTCCTTTTTTGACCTAGCTATTCTTTCTTCCCATGAGTTCATAGGATGGAGCCACGGTGCAGTAAAAAGAGCATTGCCTGGGTCGGTAGGAGGAGACCCTCCATGCTTTGCCGTAAGTGTGGGATACCGGGCAGGTTATAGCTCCTCCTTGGGCCTTCGTTTCTCTCTTCTGAACACACAGGCTAAATCAGATTACCTTTAAGGGGCCCTCCTTGCAGGGGAGGCATGCTGGAAATATTGGGGTGTTCCAAAAGCCCTGCAATGTTCTGCTCAGTGTAAAGTTAGCTGGATCAGTCTGTGGTAGTACATGAAGATAATAATTACAATAATCCTGATTTCAGACCATGTAGACTGATAATATTCTTCAACATGCTTGTTAACATCACCTTTAGATACACTGAGTAACTTATCCGGTTTTATTTGCTATCATTTCCAATCATGTTATATTGATTGACCTATCCTTGACTGATGAAAAGGAGCTCCTTTGAAAAATTCATCCATTTATTCATTTATTTACTCAGTCACATATTTGTTCACAAAGGACTATGCTAGACATTTTCTATATCCTCTAAGAATTTGTACTCATGATTACTTAATTTCATTGGTTAAAATTTAGAAACATGATAAAATAATAGTCCTTGTGTTAGTTTAGAAAGCAGAAATTTCAAAAAAAAACTCATTAAAAATAGTTTTATTTGGAGTAATTCCTTCAGGCTGGCTCTAGGTTCTCACATAATTGGTATAATCAACTCATATTAGGAGTCCACTTGGAAACATTGGCCTCACTGGAATCTCAATTAATACACTTTGAGAATGCTAATTTTTTTTTTACATTTAAAAAATTATTTTATAGTTGTTCAAGTACAGTCGTCTGCATTTACCCCCAGCCATCCCCACCTCCCTCCCCTGCTTCCACCCCCTCTTGGTTTTGTCCATGTGTCCTTTATAGTTGTTCCTGAAAAATCTCCCCCTCTTTCCACCCCCCATTATCCCCTCCCACTTCCCCTCTGGTTGCTGTCAGATTGTTCTTCATTTCAATGTCTCTGGTCCTATTTTGCTTCCTTGTTTGTTTTGTTGATTATGTTCCAGTTAAAGGTGAGATCATATGGTATTTGTCCCTCACCACCTGGCTTACTTCACTTAGCGTAATGCTCTCCAGTTCCATCCATGCTGTCTCAAAAGGTAGGAGCTCCTTCTTTCTCTCCGCTACGTAGTATTCCATTGTGTAAATGTACCTCAGTTTTTTGATCCATTCATTTGCTGATGGGCACTTAGGTTGTTTCCAGCACTTGGCTATTGTGAATTGTGCTGCTATGAACATTGGGGTGCACAGGTTCTTTTGGATTGGTGTTTCAGGGTTCTTAGGACATAATCCCAGCAATAGAATTGCTGGGTCAAAAGGAAGTTCCTTTTAGTTTTCTGAGGGTATTCCTTACTGTTTTCCACAGTAGCTTCACCAGTCTGGAGAATGCTTTTTTTTTAAAAATTATTTATGAGAAATTGACTAAATAGGTGTGTAATTCTGACACTAAGGGATATATATTTACCTTTCAGGTAGATTTTTCTTAGAACTCTTCATAACTAGAAAGGGGAATTCAGTAGAAAACATATGTGAAAATGTACTAATGTTAAAGTACCATTGTTATCATGTAAGATCCCAGATTTGGTAGTGGGGGAATAAAACTGTCAGATTGGCCTGTAGAGTGTAGATAAGTAATTAATTACTGGGACGGAAATCTGACCTACTATTCTGTTGGTGGTGGAACCGGCACCAGGATGTTACTGGCGATTGGACTTCAGTTCAGCAAGCACAGTACTTGAGTTCTGGCTAAGATATTAAGAGCCAAGACTCAAATACCAACATAACTTTATGTAGCAAGTCACAGAGGTAGGAGAAGTGAGTGTAGAAGAAAGGCATTTAGAAAACAAGTTATAGCGGCAAAAGAAGGGCCCTCAGAACTTAGCAGAAGGAGAGAATAGCACAGTTACACATCTGGAGGGGAGAAGAGGGGACACAACAGGGGCAGATGTGCTTCCTAGGGGAAGACTGCACAGGGTTCTCCATCCTAAGGGATTTTAAGGGTGGGGATTTTAGAGGAGGTCACAGGGGAAGATCTAGAATATTCATCAGTTTTCCAGGTGTGTCTTTTCAGGGTCATGGTCTCCACTGATTGGTCAGTGCCAGTGCAGGGGTCCCTCAGTCAGTGCAGCTGGTCCTGAGGTCGGCCATGGCATTGCTTGTCTGATTTTGTCCTTTTCCTGGGTGTGGGCTGAGACACAGTGGAGGCCTAGATGTATTGAGTGTGGGTCAGATCATGGTCCTGGGGGCTTAATGCCTAAGGGTCGTACCCTGGTTCTCTTGTTTGTTCCCTCTCTAAGATTGTCTAACCCACATGACCAGCAACATGCTGGGGGAGGAAAGGTCAGTGGAGAGTCCAAAGTACATGACTAATGATATGCTAGAGAAGGAAGGTCACCCTAGGGGTGAGGTCCTTGTTTTCCCAGTTCTGCCCATTGTTAGGCACGCTGGGCTTTCCACCCTGGTGACATTCCGCACCTGCTTTATCATCCTTGCTCTGCTCATGCCTGCTGACTGCTGATCCCAGTGCTGCCTGCATCACTGATTCAGAAGATACACGTACCTCCTTAAGATGAAGAAGACCTACTTAATGTGGTGACTTATATGGTATTGTAGAGTCTGAGAGCCAGGAGTGACTTCTATGGGTCAAGAGCACATTGAGGGACTATAACTTTGACTTTGAAGAAAATGATCCAAACAAAGGATAAAAATGTCATAAAGTAATCTGAAAGATACCAGGTAAAAATGCTCACTGCCTAATTATTAAAAAAAAACCCATAAAATAATTAAAATCTACATGCAAAAATAGTGCACGTAGATTGATATAATCAACTCATATTAGGAGTCCACTCAGAAACAGCACATATTCATTGGTATCATGCACTATTAAGTTGCACGGGGGGGGGGGGGATTGATTAAGCCCCCATAAAACTCTGTTTTCACCCCCCCCCCAACCCCCATGCTTAACTTGCCATACTCCTGGGCTCAGATTTCCCCATTCCAGCCAGTAAAACCCACAACTAATTCTCCCAACTTCTGCTTCCAAGCCTACACCCCCATCATTTTTCAACAGCTGGAGTATTCTTGGTTTTAGTTATGTTTCCACAACTCACCCTTTCTTATAAAAACTGTAGGATACCCCTATAAACTGCTGCTTTTTAGTGGGGGGTTTAAGCATCATTGAAGATACTTGTCTTGTTCACTAGACTTTCATGTCCTTAAAGAGACAGGACTGTTATTTTTCCTTTTCTTTCCCTACCACATTTAGTCCTGCTTGCCCTGTCTTTCGAGCAGTGAGTTAATATTTTTGATGGAGAAACAGACTTCTGATTACAGCAGTTAAGTTTTAGCAAGATACAGTCCCAGGCTATTCAATACCTTCCAATTCCTGCTTATGGAACAGAAAAGACTTTTGAGGGTGACATTTGATCCCCCATAAACGAGAAATACAAAGAAGCCTAATGTCAACCAAGTTTGAGGTTACTTACAGACAAGCTTTCCAGTTCAGTAATTTCAGAAATTGGGTGGATTGTTCTTTGTCTCATAAAGAATTCATTTTTAAGCTCTGGCTGGTGGCCAGCTTCAGGAAGTGCTGTTCACAAGCCATCAAGGACTGTGCATACTCCACATTCTTTGGGTAATGCAATTCTGGACCCAAATCGATTCCAGAAGTCTGATCTCCCGAAAGGGGCCCATGCTCTGAGCTTGCGGCCCTGTCACCTCCAGGCTTCCCCGACCGCCACCCCAGCCTCAAAGGGTTTAGAAACCGGTCGAGGAGTTATGCCAGTAGTTTGGTGAGAGCAGAGTTGCAGGGGTCTGAGCAAGTCGTGGAGCTTGGCAGCTTGTGTTTGAAGAATTTGTGACATGATTTAGATACAGTCTGGGAATTTATCCTTCAAAAATCCTTAGATTCAGTAACATGTGAATGTACTGTGCTAAAGCAAAAAGCTCCTTCCTTCCTTCCTTCCTTTCTTTCATTCTTTCTTCTTTCAAGCTTAAAAGCCACATTTAATTTTTAAGTATGAGTAATCCATCCCAATCCTATAAGAGAACAAAAGCAGTGCTGGTAATTTTCTCTCACACAAAATGGAGACTTCCTCTCTCTCTAAGTACAGTCCTATGAACTGAAGGGAAATCCAGCTCCTCACCATTAAAAAAAGATTACGCAAAATGTGAGGGTAAAACAAATCACCATAATACAAATACAAATGCCAGCTTAATTCCTCACAGCAGGAGAGTCCTGTGCCTTTCCTTTGCAGATGTGGTTGTATATTCACATCTATCTTTTTTTAAGAAAAAATTACATTTTTTTCATATTTTTAAGAGCTCACACAGAATAGAATCTTCTGTAGAACATCATGAGCTCCAGCTCTGTATTCCCAATCTTACTGCACTTTCTTCTCTCCCTTTGTTAGCATAGTAAAGAAAGGGAGCAAAGAAAATCAGACATTACTAAACATAATCAGGTAGGGAGCTGAATCTGACACTGAGCCTGCTGCCCTAGAAGTTACAGCATTCATAGGCTCACTCACGCATTCCAGCAGACCGCTGTGTCCTCTGCCCTCAGGACTTAATCCTGCAGGTGGGAAGAAAGAATATCTTTGGAGTATAACTGGGACCCAGTACCAGGATTATGGGAGGGGAGAAGGAGGGAAATTTTTCTGCTGTTATCATGCACAGTAGAAGTCAAATGACACACAGAACTTTTGGACACGCACAATAGAAGTCAAGATGGCAAAGGGGAGGTGCTTCTGCTTTGAGGAATGGGAAGAAAGAGCCGAAAGAGTGAGATAAAAGGATGGAAGCTAGCTTGGGAAAATCCAGGAAAAAGGATCAGATTGGGTAAAGGACACAAAACCCAGAAGATCTAGAAAAGAGATTGGTTAGAGGGAGGACCCAATGCAAGCCTGCAAAAAAAGCGGGGTGGGGGGGGGGAATTGATTTGTTAATTTGAAAGGGTGCTTGGTCCTTTTTAAGCCTGAGATAATATAACCCAAGCTTAACAAAGCTCTCTCTTGCTCTCTCACCCAATAAGACATGCTCACCCTGTTTGCGCATTCTCTCCACTGCAGCCACATGGCCTCAGCAGCCACCTGTGGCCCAGCAGCCATCTGTGGTTCAGCAGCTGTGTGGACTCCAATGGTGAGCCTGGGTACAACAACACAGCACCAACCAGAGTACAGCCAAGAACAGACTCCAACAACCAGGTGTGGACAGACATGGACTAAACTAGACTAAACTTCAGCATGGCAGAGAACATTTCACCCGGGCTTTTGTCCTGGTCTTGATGAAACCAAGGTTGGACTTTTTTCAGTTGGGTCGGATAGAGATAGAACGGCAGGAACCTGGGGGCGGCCTTATATTTTTACCCCAATAAATCTTACCACTAGACCTCATCCTTTGTGTTGGTCCCTGGAAATGCTCTTCTCACCGACAGTGCAAAAAACACATTTTCACTGGCAACACCTTGATTGTGGAGTATCTCTATTGAATCACCTCACTAAGGCACCAAAACTCAAGGGTTACTTTCCTGGGTAGAAATTAACCAGGCAGAAAAGGATGAGAGGCAGGGGTTGAAATACAGTCTCAAACAGGAAAAGGAATAGTTGGACACTGAGTTTGGAGAAGTGTAAGTAGGGCAACAGGATTTGACACCTAACATAGTTACCACTCACAAAACAGTCTCTATGTGTCAAGCTCTGGATAAAGTGCATTATGTATATTATCTCTTTTATGTTATCAGTCTTGTGAAGAAAGCTTATCTCTAGCTTATAAATATAAAATTGAGAATGATTAAATCATTTGCTCAAGGCCAGACATTTAGTAAGGGAGAGATACGGCATTCAAATCCAGATACATCTGATTTTGACACGACTGGGAGAGAAAATTCTACCTTCAGAGTTCAGTGAAAGCCCAGTGCCAAAGGACCACAAAATTTATGCTGTAGAGAGTGTGTGATGGGAAGACAGTAAATGTTCTTTGGAGGAGGTACAATTAGATTAGTGTTTTAGAAAGATTGCTTTGTTGGCCATATGGAGAATAAAATTGAAAGAGAATGATTTTATATTTTAATTTAATACTCATTCATTCAACTTTACATTAAGGTCAGTGGTTTTTGCAATTACTTTTTTTTTTAAAGATTTTATTTATTTATTTTTAGAGAGAGGAGATGGGAGGGAGACAGAGAGGGAGAGAAACAGAAATGTATGGTTGCCTCTCACGTGGCCCCCACAGGGGACCTGGCCTGCAACCCAGGCATGTGCCGTGACGGGGAATCGAACTGGGACCCTTTGGTTCCCAACCCGCGCTCAATCCACTGAGCTACACCAGCCAGGGCTGCAATTACTTTTATGGTGGATGGGGACTATGTTTAATTCTTTATCCCTCTTATAACTTATACCTGTGAGTAAATAAATGAAGGAAGGAAGTTTTAACTTATAAAGTTTTATGTATGGCAAGGATACCAAATAGCAATTTACCTGATCCCCTTTATGGATCCCTAAAAAATGTTAATATAAACAAAAATGGGCACTAACTCTGGGAAGACTTCATATAAAATATGGAAATACAGCTAATATTAGGAAAAAGGTTGTTGAAGTGCAGAAAACCATAGTCTTCAGGAGACTTATGTTTGAGGCTGAGCTCTGACAAGAGTTATGTGTGTTCAGGCAAAGCTCTAGCTTTCTGAGCTAGAATTTTCTTATTTTTATAGTGAGATTAATATTTGAAGAGGGCACTGGTGAAGCACAGGTAAGGGGAGATTCTGGGCCCTGTAACTGAGTAACAAGTAGGCCCTACCGCTCACCACCAACAGGCAAAAACTCAGGAGGCAGAGTTCAACATAAAGGGAAAAGAATCTTTTATTCACTGGCTATACAGTTTGAAACAATGGCAGGTTTCTGCCTCAAAACCTGTTTCCTCTGAGTTACCCAAAGAAAATCGCCCTGCCACCCTCTGCGGACTCAGTGCAAGTGTGCACCAGGAAGCTCCCCTCCCACCCAGAAGTGCCGTCCTTCCAGGAAGGCAGGGGGCTTAGCTGGTCCCCAGCCACTGTCTGGCTTCCCGCATCTTTCAGGGTCTGTGCGTCCAGGTGCCTATTCACTGCAAACTCCCCCTCCCTCCCGGCCACTGCTCTTGCTGTGTCTGGCCAGGCAGGACCCACGCAGCAAGCTCCGGTTGCCTGTGGGTGGGGCAGGGGCTCAGGGCTGGTCGCCTGGACACCCACCAGCCGTGCTTCCTCCCCCGCTGCCATGCCAGCCCGGTGCCTGCTCCGCTCCGGGAGAGGCCGGCACTGCGCTAGGAGAGGGCCCGGGAATGTCCCGAGACCACGTGGTCTCCGGGTCCTGCCAACCCGGGGAAGCGGAGCCGCCCCCTCCAGCTCGCCTGCCCGGAAACGAGGCGAGAACAAAAAGAGCAGAGCGAGTGTCACTTTATACGTGGGGTCCCCACCCCCGCTGGCCCTACAGGTCCTGGCCATCGGAACCGGCTGAAAGGCGCGCCCAGGGAGCCTGCGCTCCGCTGCCCGGGCCTCCCACCCCCGGTGCCACGGGGGGCGGGGCCACCGCTGTACCCAGTCCGGCCCCACACCCTCCGCTTGGCAGAGGCACAGAGGAAGGATGCTTCGCTTGCTCCCAAACGCCCGCACCCTGCCTGGTTGCCGGGGCAACGGCTCATGCGCAGTCTCGGTGCTGCCCAAACCTTCCCCCGCGGGGCGGGGCGGGGGCTGCGGGGCCTCGAGAGCGGCTCCCGAGGCCTCTGCTCCCCCCGCCCAGCCTGGGGGCCGCCGCCCTCGTCGGCACGTCCTGGTCGTGTTTTATTTCTTGACCTGGATCACGGTTCTGCGAGTGCCTTCGCTCCGTGGAGACTCAGCAATTGCACGGTTACAGAAAGCTCGCGTGGAAGCTGGTACAGACCACGCGTTTTCTATTCTAGTAAAAAGTTTCTTACAGAAAATGAAATAAGGGAAGTTGAACCTCACCTCGTGTATTGTTTTTCCAGTTTGGGTACTCCGTGGTCACGATTATTGATCCTTGACAAAAATAGAAGTATAGATGTTTTCACATCAAAGCACAGATGTTACGAGAAACTAGTCCGTAGAAAACTTTCTGGAATAGCGATCTAAAAAAGAAATTAAAAAGAAAGAAACCGGAACAGAGGGGCTGCTGTTTAAATGTAGCAGAAGGAACACGGATTAGCACCGCTTTTCCCCAGGCATCGCCGGAAGGACGGTAGAAGAATAATACAACCCGCACAAACCTGCAGTGACAAAGACAATGGGAGCGTAGCTGTCAGAAAATGAAAGCCAAGACTACTTTAAAATTTATTTTATTATTTTTTAATTTGAAGCAGTTTAATCGTTTACGAGAAGTTGGAAAAAATAGAGAAACTGCTGTGTACCATTCACCCAGCGTTCCCCAGTGAGAATGTCTCGCATAAACGTAATAGATTGTAAAATCCAGGACCCTGACATTGGTGCAATGCTATTTACGGCAGCGAACATCACCAGTTTTCACCAGTTTTTTACACTCTCCCTCTCTGTAGCTCTACAAAGCTTTATCCTACATCTGCCTTACATGAAGAATCACCACACTGTTCCATTACCACCAAGAAATTTTCTTGTGTTACCCCTTAACTGTCACATGTTTTCCCCAATGCTGATTTTTTCTCTTGCACTCTGATTTTGTCACTTTGAGAATGTTATATAAATGACACTATACAGTATGTAAATCTTTGATATTGTTTTTTCCCCCAATTAGCATAACACCTTTGAGTTCCCTTGAGTTGATACATGTATCAATAGTTTCTCCCTTTTTGCTGAGTAGTATCTCATGATATGAATATGCCACTTTCTTTCACTGTTTCCCCTTTTCATTGAATGTATTGGAGTGATGTTGGTTAACACAGCTATACAGGTTTCAGGTGTACAATTTCACAACACATTGGACTGACCCCTTTGTCATTAGGGAATGTTTTTGTCTTTATTATAGAGTTAGTCAATTTTCTTGGATATAAATATTGCTACCTCAGCTTTTTAAAATTCCATTTCCATAAATACCTTTTTCCATCCCTTTACTTATATTTTGTATATCTTTTGAGCTGACTTAGGTCTCTTATATACAACATATGGATGGATCTTGCTTTCTTATCTATTCAGCTCTCCTGTGTCTTTGGTTTGGAACATTTAATCCATTTACATTTAAAGTAATTACCAATAGGTACTTAGTTATTGATATTTTACTTTTTGTGTGTTCAGTTATTGCCATTTAATTACTCATATTCATTCTTTTATTTCTTATTCTTAAAGAAGTCTCTTTAATATTTCTTGTGATACTGGTTTGGTGGTGATGAATTCTTTTCTTTTTGTTTGAGAAGTTCTTTATCTCTTCTTCAGTTTTAAATAGACTTGCTGGGTAGAGTAGTCTTGGTTGTTAGTCCTTGCTTTTCATCATTGTGAGTATTTTTTTTGCCAGTCCCTTCTGGCCTGCAAAGTGTGTGTTGAGAAATCAGCTGACAGTCTAATAGAAGCTTCTATGTAGGTAACTAACTGTCTTTCTCTTCCTGCTTATTTATTTATTTATTTATTCCTCATCTTAGGTTGTTTATTGATTTTAGAGAGAGAGAAGAGAGGAAAGGACACACACACACACACACACACACACACAGAGAGGAGGAGAGGGAGAGAAAGAGAAAGGGAGATATGTGAGAAAAAGACATCGGTCACTTGACTCCTGTATGTGCTCTGACCTGGGATCAAACCCACAACCTAGGCATGTGTCCTGATGGGGAATCAAACCTGCAGCATTTCAGTGCATGGGACAACGCTCCAACCAATTGAGTCACCCAGCCAGGACTCTCTTGCTGCTTTTAAAATTCTCCCTTTGTCTTTAAACTTTGGCGTTTTAATTATGGTGTTTCTTGGTGTTGTCTTCTTTGTGTTCATCTTGTTTGAGACTCTCTGTACTTCCTGGATTTGTACATCTATTTTCTTCTTTGGTTTAGGAAAGTTTTCAATGATTATTTCTTCAAACAGGTTCGCGATCCTTCGCTGTTGCTCTCATTCTGAGACTGCTACACTGTGTGCGTTATTACAGTTGCTGATTTTCCGGAGGTCTCTTATACTATCCTCACTATTTTTGGTTTATTTTTTTAAATATTGTTCAATTAATTTTCTTTTGTCTGTTGTGATTGGGTGCTTTTTTCCTACCTTGTCTCCAAATCTCTGATTTAATTGTATGTTTCATCTAATCCACTTTTGATCCTTTCTAGTGATTTTTCTATAGTTTCTATTTTTTGTTTTGTTTTATGCTTACTATTGCTTTGTTGAATTTCTCACTAAGCTAATGTATTCTTCCCGTAAGTTCCTTGAGCATCCTTATGAGCAGTATTTTGAATTCTGGTAGGTTGCTTCCCTTTCTTTTATTTTCTGGAGCTATCTCCTGTTCTGTCATTTGGGACATTCTTTTTGTATCTTCACTTTGGCTTCCTCTTTATGTTTTCTTCTGTTAATTAGGTAGATGCGTTTTGCCTCCCAGTCTTGGCAGAATTGCCTTGTATAATAAGTGTGCTGTGGAGCCCAGTGGTGCGGTCCCCCTGGTCACCTGAACTCGGTGTTCCCGAGTGCCCCTGCTGTGGGCTGTGTGTGCCCTCCTGTTGAGGTTGGGCCTTTTGTTCTGTAAGCACATCCATGGGTAGGTTTGACCCTTAGGCTGAATGGCTATAAGGATTGCCATGACCATGGCACATGAGCTGCTGTGCAGCGGTTGACCCCATATTGTGGGAGTTGCTTCAGCAGCTACGGGGCCCGCCAGAGCCGCCCTTTGGGTGTGCCACTTGTGTAGCAAAGTGGGTCCTGATCTGTGGTGGTTTGAAGCCTGCATTGGCTGTGTTGGTTCTGGGGCCTCTTGGGAGGGGCTCCAGTGTAGGCCAAACTCAGCCGCTGCCTCATCAGCCTGAGTCCACATGGGAGGACCATGGTTGGTGCTGCCTGTGTTGTGTCAGGAGGCGTGCGGAAGAGGTCATGCTGCAAATATAGGTCAGTTTCCACCAATAGGGTTTGGGGCTGCTTTGCAAATGGCATAGGGCACACTGGTGGCTGCTGCTGCTTGTCAGCTCCCTGGAAGCTCAGGCACTTAAAGAGCCTCAGGTGGTATGCAAATTGGGGAGGCAGGGTCTCGGAATCGCCAGGATATGGCAGATGGTATTCACTAGGTTAATGCTGATTCAGATTTGGTATCAGTGCCCAGCCGGGTGCCACTCAGCCAAAGTCACAGGGCAAACTGAGGTTATCCACCACCAGCTGACTGTGGCCTGCGGAACTTAGAGAGCTTTTATTTTCTGTTTTTGCTTGCCCATTCACACATTTTTTTTCTTTAAAATTTTTAAATCATTTTTTATTTTAAATTACAGTTCACAGACATCATTATATTAGTTTTGAATGTGTACCTCAGTGCTTAAATATGCCTCTCAATAAAATCTTACATCCGTATGACTCCATACATAGTTATTAGACTATTATTGACTGTAATTTCTATGCTGCATTTTATCTCCCCATGACTACTCTGTAACGACCAATTTGAATTTACTAATCCTTTCATCTTTTTAGCCCATCCTTCCAATCCTTGTTCCATCTGGCAACTATCAAAACATTCTTTGTATATATGATTCTGTTTTCTGCCATTCATTTATTTTGCTTTTTAGATTCAGTTTTTAATAGATATTTATTGCTATTTTATTCTTTATATTTTTGAATTTGTTTTTTCCTTCTTCTTAAGAAGATCCTTTATCATTTCATATAATACTGGTTTGGTGGTAATGAACTCCTTTGGCTTTTTCTTGTCTGGGAAGCTCTTTATCTCTTTCAATTCTAAATGATAGCTTTCCTGGGTAATCTTGGTTGTAGGTCCTTGTTCTTCATCATTTTGCATATTTCATGCCAATCCCTTTTAGCCTGCAAACTTTATTTTGGAAAATGAGCTGACAGTATTATGGGAGCTCTCTTGTAGGTAACTAACTGCTTTCCTCTTGCTGCTTTTCTAAAAATAATATTTTATTGATTATGCTATTACAGTTGTTCCATTCCCCCCACTCCCCTCCACTCTGCATACCCCCTCCTACCCGCATTCCCCCCCTTAGTTCATGTCTATGGTCATACACACAAGCTCCTTGGCTTCCACATTTCCCACACTATTCCAATCCTCCCCCTGTCTATCCCCTACCCACCACCCATGCTACTTGTTCTCTGTGCCCTTTACCCCTCTCCCCCTCCCACGCCCCTGTTGATAACCCTCCATGTGATCTCCATTTCTGTGGTTCTGCTCCTGCTCCGGTTGTCTGCTTAGTTTGCTTCTGTTCTTGTTTTGTGTGTGGTTTTTAATAACTGTGAGTTTGCTGTCATTCCTTTTTCATCCTCTGTTTCCTAGATAAATCCCTTTAACATTTCATATAATAAGGGCTCGGTGATGATGAACTCCTTGAACTTGACCTTATCTGAGAAGCACTTTATCTGCCCTTCCATTCTAAATGAAAGTTTTGCTGCATAGAGTAATCTTGGATGTAGGTCCTTGCCTTTCATGACTTGGTATACTTCTTTCCAGCCCCTTCTTGCCTGTAAGATCTCTTTTGAGAAATCAGCTGACAGTCTTATGGGAACTCATTTGTAGGTAACTGTCCCCTTTTCTCTTGCTGCTAAGATTCTCTCCTTATTTTTAATCTTGGGTAATGTAATTATGATGTGCCTTGGTGTGTTCCACTTTTGGTCCAACTTCCTTGGGACTCTCTGAGCTTCCTGGACTCCCTGGAAGTGTATTTCCTTTGCCAGATTAGGGAAGTTCTCCTTCATTATTTGTTCAAATAAGTTTTCAATTTTCTGCTCTTCCCCTATAATTCTAATGTTGGAATGTTTAAAGATGTCCTGGAGGTTCCTAAGCCTCTCCTCATTTTTTTGAATTCTTGTTTCTTCACTCTTTTCTGGTTGAATGTTTCTTTCTTCTTTCTGGTCCACACCATTGATTTGAGTCCCAGTTTCCTTACCATCACTATTGGTTCCCTGTACATTTCCCCTTATTTCACTTAGCATAGCCTTATTTTTTTCATCTAATTTTTGACCAAATTCAAGCAATTCTGTGAGCATCCTGATTACCAGTGTTTCGAACTGTGCATCTGATAGGTTGGCTATCTCTTCGTGGCTTAGTTGTATTTTTTCTGGAGCTTTGATCTGATCTTTCATTTGGGCCATTTTTTTTTCCCTTGGTGCGCCTATTAAGTATAAGAGGCAGAGCCTTAGGTGTTCACCAGGGTGAGGTAACCCACGTCGTTGTGTTGTGATGCTGTATGTGGGGTAGGGGTCAGAGAGGGAATAATGGTGCTTGCTCTACTCTCTGCTGTATTTCAGTCACTTCCACCACCACCCACAAGCAAATTGGGCCCTTCTGGTGCTGATTCCCACACAGGTAGGCTTGTGTACATTCTAGGACTCTGTGGGTCTCTCCAATGAACTCTCCTGTGAGGCTGGGAGTTCCTCTCACTGCTGCCTCAACCCCCAAAGATGTTTTCAATCAGTGGTTTGAGTCTTTATTTCCCCTCACTGGGACCCTGGGTTGCTCGGTCTGTCTCACTCCCCAGTTGTTCCTCCCAGTTTATCTGTGTGTGAATGTGGGACTGCTCGTTCCACCAGCTGCAGCCCTGCTGGGTCCGCCAGTTGCTGCCTTGCCTGCCCTGTCCTCCAGCTGCTACCTTGCCAAGAGTCCTCTCTGCCCCAGCTGCTCGCCTCCACCCTTCCTAAAGGTCAGGATAAATGTGTCTTCTTTAAGTCTTTGATTGTCAGACTTCCATACAGTTTGATTTTCTCTCAGTTCTGGTTGTTTTTTGTTTTTAAATTGTCGTTGTCCTTCTTTTGGTTGTTCGAGGAGGCACAGTGTGTTTACCTACGCTTCCATCTTGGCCAGAAGTCCCCTCTTGCTACTTTTAAGATTCCCTTTTTGTGTTTAACCTTTGCCATGTTAATTATGACGTGTGTTGGTGTGTGCCTCTTTGGGTTTGTATGGCTCAGGACTCTCTGTGCTATCTTTTTTGTGGAAGTTCTCACTAAATCCATCTACTCTTCTCCTAAGTTCTCTGAGCTTCCTTATAACAAGTCTTCTGAACTCTGCATCTAATAGGTTTCTTGTCTCCATTTTGTTTAGTTTTTTTTTCCTCGAGTTTTGTTCTGTGTTTGTTTGTTGTTTGTTTGTTTGTTTTTTTAAATTTGAAGCCATGTCTCTTTGTCTTTATTTTGGCAGCTTCCCTGTGTTTGTTTCTATGTATTAGGTAGAGCACTGTGTCTACTGGGCTTGCTTTTGTAGGTAGGGTCCAGTGGGAAAGCCTCCATCACCTGACCTGGGCACTCCATTACATTCTCCATGTGGGCTGTGTACACCCTCCTGTTCTGAGCCTTGAGCCTTGATTGCTGTTGGCACCTCAGTAGGAGGCCCATTGACTGAAATGACTGGCTGTGGCTATCCTGGAGGATCGGTATGGCTCTGGTGCCTTTCAAGCTGCCTCACCCACACTGGAGCTCAGAGGGAGTCAGTCTGTGCAAATCCATGTGTGAGCCCTTTAAGAGGAACTGCTTGGGGCACCAGAAGTTTCTGTCTTCCTTATCCCCATTCTCTGCTAGTTTTTAACCAGACATAATGAGACTTTTCTTCTTGTCGCTGGAACCCTGAGCTGGGGGGCCTGTGTGGAGCTGGGACTCCTCACTCTGCAGGGAGTCCTCCATCACCGAGATATTTCTCCTGATTTTTCTCTATCACTTGTGGGTGTGGGACCAGCCCGTTTTGTGTCTCCACCCCTCCTACTAGTTATCATGTGGTCATGGGAGGATACAAGCAGTTTGTTTACCTACTCTGCCATCTTGACAAAAATTCTCACATGTGTTCCTTCATTGAATGCTCCCTATTTGTAGTTCAAGAGGAAAGTGACAATTTACTTTATGTTTCCATTCATGAAGTTGCCGGCTCTCTTCCTTTTTTAAGTTTCATTTCTCATGATCTCCTGCAGTGCCTTTTTCCCCACCTCCGGTTAATGAACCGAACATTTCTTGCTTTACTTTGTATCTCCTTATCATTTTTCTTTTACTGTTTAGTCCACATTTAGCTTTCTGTAGTTAGATTGCTGTTTGCCGTGTAATCATGGGCAAACCTCACTGTCCAGATTCCTCTGCAGGATACAGAGGATCCCCAAACAGACAGAAAGGCCACATAAATGCAGTACACATATTGCAAGTGTCTCTGTTGTCTGCACTTTGTTCGTGATGTGCTGTTTTTTTAAGGGCTCACTAGGTTCCTCTGGCTGCTGAGGTACAGAATTACCAAGTTTAGTTTGAGAGACTAAGAGATACTTCTTAAGTTTCACGTTCAATTTCAATTCAATGCAATGTACTGTAGGAGCCCTGGACTTTTGTCAGAACCCTGGAGTCAGGATCTGGCTCTCATGCCAGGTGCCAGGGCTTGGTGAGCCACAGCTGTCTGAACCTCTGTTTCATCTTTAAAATGGGTATAATGATGCTCACCAACTCATGAAGTTGCTGTAAAGAACAAATGGGTTCATATTTTTGAAATCACTTCGTAACAATGCTATCAGATAGAAATATACAATGAGCCTCCAGAGTATTGTGAACTTCTCTTAAGCCACGTTAAATGAAATTAAAAATAATCCAATGAGTTTAATTTTAATGATGTGTTTTATTTAATCCAACATAACCAAAATATCATCATTTTAACATGTAACCAAGATGAGATAAATATTAAAGAAAACTTTATTTTATACTAAGTTGATGAAATGTGGTGTTTTTTATACTTACACCAGATCTCAATTTGGATGCCAAATTTTTATCAGATATACTTGACATATGTTTAGATTACATATTATTTAAGGTTGGTTAAGTAGGCATATCCCCAAATTTTTCTAATCTTAAAAGAAGTGTTTTAGTAACTGAATCAAATATTGGTTTTAAAATTAAAATCAGTTAAAATGAAATGTTTAGAAATTCATTTTCTTCATTACATCAGCCCCATTTCAAGTGCTCAGTAGCCATATGTGGCTAGTGGCTACCATATCGGATAGTATCACTGTATAAATTGTTAAACTCCACACACCTGACAGGTTTTACAAAAGTTTTCAAATCTCAGTTGGATGTTACACTATTTGTTTTATTCTGGGTCTCCGCATGAAAGACAAAAATTTCCTGCACTTTAACCTACAATGGAACTTCCCAAGGAAAAACTCCTAGCTTTCCTGGCAACTGGGCAACAGATTGCTCCCATTTCAGTAATCAGAATTTATTTTGTCTAAGGGAAACCACACAGTTTGAGAAATAAATACATCTCTAAGAGTGGGGGAAAATTGACCAAAATAGACTGTTTTTAAAGAGCTGAAAAATTGATTCCTGACAATAATGGAATGTGAAATACATGAAACAATTAGAACAGGGAGCCCATAATGTTGTCAGGATCTAATCTGAGCCATGGAGACTTGAGCTCCCACGTGACTTTGGGGCACTATCGAGAGCAGACCTAATTCTGAGTAAGGCCAAGCCTAGCATCTCGGGGTGCAGCACATCATGGGGGGTCATCTCAGGGGTTTTGGATCTGCTAGCAGAGGTGAGCCAAAGCAAGGGGCAGTAACAAAGGACACTTAACCACAAGCATTTTTCATAAATTCATCAAAGAATTTAATGTAGTTCTCCCTTTCTTCTTATTTGAGTAACAGAACAGAAACTTTTTTATTGGCCTCTATGGAAGATCTTTGATGTCAAAGAAACCTATGCATTCAGTCAGGTGGGGCTGTTTTAACAACCATTTATCTAGCACTTTCCTGGTCTCAGACATTGTTCTAAGCACTTCACTTATATTAACTAATTTAATTTTTACAAAAAGCTTATAATGTTGATATTGTTTAATCTCCACATTACAGATGAGGAAACTGAGGCAGAGAGAGGTTAAATAATGTGCACAAAGCCATACTTCTAGTAAGTGGAGGGATGGAATAGGAACCCAGACAATCTGTGTTTTTGAGCAATCAGTAAAAGCCATCGTTTATGCTACCACAGGGTGTGGATCAGGGGCTCACCTTCCAAGCCCAGACCAGGGGCTGATGGACCCTGTACCCTGTCACTGAATTTTCAGATTCTCTAGCTAACTGTGAAATTAGAGGGGAGCTCCGAAGTCTATCTGCCTCTGTGGCTGGGTACCAGTCCTGCAGAATGCCCTCGATCTCTCTGGCCTCTGTTGAAATTCTGCTTCATCAGTCAAGGCTCAGCTCCAAATAGACCTCCTCTGTTGGGTTTCTTAAATGTCTCCCAACCTTTACTGAATCTTGAATATTGCAGTTTTTTTAAAACCACCTTAAATGCACCATCTACCTCCTCTCCCAGTCTGGGAGTCTCTAGGGGATGACAGTGCGTCTTAGTCTCTTCATATCTTTCATTGCACCTAGCATGGAGACTTCTGCCTTCTAGATAGAAATGATTAAATATTCATCACTAACTCATTACAGTTTACATATTTCTAATTTGAATAAAATATAGTATCTTGGAAACTCTACTGTAATGGGTTTCAAGAAACTTAAATTCTAAACTTAATTTTGTCACCAATTATTTGTACACATTCATGCAATTAATTTCACCTCTATGCACCTTAGTTGTCTGTAATTGGATGAAGTGATATTTATGTAATAGGCTATTATTTGCTCTGAATTTATGGACACAAAAGTTTTTTTCAAATAAAAAAGTCCCTAAAAAGTGTTTTATGTATTTTGAAATCCCTTCTGGGCTAAGGGGTAAGGCCTTCTAAATAGGAAGATAGGAGAGGAGTCAACAGAAGCAGCCTCAGGATAGACCAAGGCTGCCTGCCTGGCAGAGCTTTAAAATTCCAGCCTGCTTAAAAGCCTAGATCTTTAAGGAAAGTGCTCTGCGTAAGGGGGTAACTGTGGTAGAAGGCAATTTTAGGAAACAGAAGAGATGGTTGTGTCTTCAGTGTGGTTAACATATGGTAGAGAGCACTGACTAGCTAGGCTTCCCTCGAGAGTGCCCTGGAAATAGCATGCAGACAAGAAGAAAGCACACACAGGCGAGGACGTGATCAAAAGAACAAAATGTAACCAGTGCGGTTGAGGATGTGGAGAAATTGGGACCCTCTACATAGATGGTGGGAGTGTAAAATGGCGTAACTGCTATGGATGCTGTACGGGGGATCCTCACAAAATTAACGGTAGAACTTCCATACGATCCAGAAATCCCACTTCCGGGCATATACCTCTAAAAGTTGATATCTGCGCTTCCTTGCTCATTGCAGCACCGTTCACAATAGCCACAATTCAGGAAGAACTCTAATGTCCATCAACAGAAGAACAGACAAAGAAACTATGGTATATGCACATGATGGAATATTATCCAGCCTTAAAAGAGAGTAACCCTGGTCTTTGCGATGAAATGGCTGAATGTGGAAGACATGGCTTGAAGCAAAGTAAGCCAGTCACAGAAAGGCACGTCCTGCGTGATGTCACCTATGCGAGGTGACTAAGGTAGTCAGCATACAGCAGCAGGTGTAGACCTACAGTCACCGAGGGCCAGGGAATGAGGGAGGTGGAGATGGTTGTTAAATTGGTATAAAGTTCCAGCTTTACAAGATGAGTAGCGATCTGTTGTACAACACGGCGCTTACAGTCAGCCATACTGTACAGATTTTCACTTGACAGTCTGTGAAGAGGGTAGTTCTCATGTTAACTGTTTGTACCACAACAAGCAAATAAATAAGCAAAACAAAGAAAAAAGAACAAAAGGAAACTTTAGGATACAGTAAACATGGTACTGTTTTCATGGGTGTATGCATATGACCAAACTCATTGCATTGTATAAATTAAATATGTACAGTTTTTTGTATATTTAATTATACCTTAATAACAGAGTAAGTAAGTAAAATGAAAAGTGATTTATACTTTCTGCAACCTAAGGATAAAGATATTTTCAATCATTAAAAAATAAAATTGAGTCTGGCTGGATCCTCAGAGTTACATTCAATTTTAAGAACAAGCACGAAGGGTTAGAAGACAGGAAATAGTGAGCTAGGGGATTAAATATTTGGCTGTGTCAATAGTCTCAAAGTTTCCAAATGTCAAATATTAATTTGTAGGTTATAAATTATTGGATTTAAAAGATTTATGTATTTTAAAATTACTTCTGAATAATTTACCCTAATTATCAGATCCATAGAATACAAATTGGTCTCCCATTTTTCTCACTTTATAAAACAACAGCAGAGAAGTTTTGTTTCATTTTTGTTTTCATTCCTTTATTAGCATATGGTGGTGAAATAAACCCTAACTCTGGACCAAGGGATTTAAACTTCAGTCTTTACTCAACCACTGGAAAGGCAGGACATGGTTAAATCACTTCACCTCACTGGATCTTAGTAACAGTATTTGTAAAATGAAGGAATTTATAGTAAATGATTTCTAAAAGCCCTTTCAGCTGGACAAAAGCTCTGTGAGAGACGCCTTCTCCCACTAGACCTTAAACGCAGGGCTATGCTTTAAACATCTCAGTAGCCCAGGTGCCAGCGAAGTGCCTGGGCCACGGGGCTCAATAAAGGTTGGTTGAAATGAACTTAATATATGAGGAAGTAAGAGTTGAGAACTAGAATGTTCACAAAGTAAGAGCAAGCCTTCCCTCCTTAGAGGACCCAAGTGAGAAGAGACCGTTTTGCTAACAGGTGAACATCCCAGCTGAAGCAGAGTAGAAGGGATATCCCACCACATGGGGCAGTTGAAACCCCTGGGTTGTGCAAATATCTTGGAGAAAGTTAATTGATTAAAAGAGAATGCTGATAAATTACAAAGGGTAAATATAATTGATGCACAAAGTTAAGACTTAATATGCAATAAAACATTAAGAATTAATGGAAAAGCTCCAATGTTATTGCTCAGATTTTCAAAATGTAAATAATTATTTGAGTAGGTGACGCATGCACAGAGAATATAATGTAAAAGATTTGAAAAACTTTATTGGGTGGGGTGAAAATGCAGGCAACTAATTAAACAACAATACAATAATTTAAAAAAACGTTTATTGAAAATACCTATTTTGTTTTTTTACATCCCGTTAGTTATTGGAGTAAAAAGTTCACTGCCTTTTAAAAGCAAGCACCTGGTGGAAATACAAGTGTAGTCTCTCTGATGCACCTGAGACTGAGGGTTAGACCCCTCCACACTGCTGTCTAGTTTTATGGCAAATGAAATGTCATCTTGATGCTGAGCCAGTGCATAAGTTCAGGGTAAATTTTTTACCCCAATGTACAGAACAGGGACCTGAGGCCCAGCAATAAGACGTAATTTAGACAAAATCACTTAGACAGACGGACGCTGGAGGATCCGACTTTGGAAAGCCAGCTAAACTCACTCTTCCCATTCGTCAGTTGCTTTATCTTTCTCCCTGTCTTCTTGCCCAAGTCAGTTTCTCTGAAAGGAAAGCCTACCGCAGTCCTGGGTCAGGACAGGCTCACCTGATTGCTCAGCACCTGCCTACACAGGTAACAATGTTTCTCTGGCCGAGGCGAAGAGAGTTTCAGGGGAGAAGCAAGTTCCCAGTGGAGAGGAGCACATTGGAATCTTTGTTCCCAAATGGGTCACATTTCCTCCTGTTCATTGAATTCTCTCAATCACCAACTTGATCTCTGGGTCCCAGGAAGGGATGGTAACTAAAGAACATGCAAAGTTGAAATTTATTTACTCTCGATAAGCAAATCAAAAAGGAAGTTAACTTTTTACCCATTCTCTTCTGAAAGCCATCAAAAGAATTATGAATTTTTTTCAAGATCAAACCCTGAGGTTCTCCCAAAGGTTGTCACATTGAATGAATTTGCAGATCTTTCCTTCTCTCCCACTGTGCAGACAAAGGGGGCAGTTTTCCTCCCCTCTGCCAGCCATAAGGCCCTCAGAGGACTAGCTGTCTGTCCTGCACTGCTCAGCTCTGCCATCCCTAACCCTCTGCACCTGTTCCCCTTCCACCGGGCAGCGTTCAAGGAACCAAACTGAAGCGCAGGCGCAGAGATAGCACTGTTCTGTGCAGATAAGAGACTGTGAAGACAATTTAATGAAGTTCTGAGGTTATAATTGTGAAGAAAGGTACCCATCTCCCTGTAGGCCAAGTTCACTTCCGTGACTTCCTCCTTCCTTGGCGGAACTGCCTCCCCCTCTGAATACATTGTCTTCATTGTTAGTGCCCCTAAACGGCTCCAATCAACACATTTTCCAGCTCTTATCAAACACGCTTTTTAGAGCTGTCTGTAATTGCATGAAGCTCTAACTTTCCCTGATTAGTTAGGAAGTTAGAAATGTGTGAGTGTGTTTTACAACCTCTGCTGTAGGTGACCTAGCACTGAGCAAGTTCACTTACTCAACCAGTAATGCTGAGCTATCTTCTACTCTGAAGGTGTACTGGGGACAGGGGCTGTGCGCTAGCCACGGACAGGCATTTTGTCTCCACTCCCGTGGGCGTGTGTTACTATCCTAGTTGGCCCCTCCCACTTTTAGCTAAGTGAAAAAGTGAAAGAAAGCAGCACTGTGGGAGAACCGCTATTCTTCAGGCTGGTGTCAAACCAGGTATGACTAAAATTATCCAGGTAACTTGGGTCCCCGTCTCCCTTTGGAGAGAAGGCTTTTGGGATATGTGCCATGGTGATTTATTACAGGTGGCAAAAATATTTGTTAGCCAATGTACTGCTGAGCTTTCTGCTCCCCTGTTTTGCAGAACTAAAGCTAAAGGCCAGTACATCCTGATGAACATAGCATGGGCATAGGTGTTTCTCCATCTTCCTAAATACCTATTATCTGCCTGGTCTCCGAAGTTGATTTAATCTAATTTATTTTGCGTGTTATGATTTTAGTATTGGATGTAACCTTGTCCAAAAGTCCATGGTGGTCACTCCCAGGAACTTTCTCCAATTCCCTCTTGACTGTTCAGGGATTTATTTACCCAATAAATATTTACTTGTAATCTCTCTGCTGGGTGTGGTGTGTCCAAGGATGAATTAAACAAATATATTCCTTCTTACCTTTGGAGTATATCGTCTAACCTGAAGGATGATTGTTGACCAAGAAATTGCAAATGTGATGTCATGCTGATATGCAGGGAGCCATGGGAACACATCAGAAGAGACTTCACCTAGAATGTACACGGCTCAGAAATGGCCTCCCTGAAAAGTGTCATTTAACTTGAGACATGAAGGAAAAGAATGAGTAAGGCAGAGCCCAGGTAGGCAGGAGACACACGTGTGGGAGTTCTGAGGTGGGAAGGAGCATGGTGCGTTGTAGGCAACAGGGAGCCATTGTGGCTGGAACATAATAATAATCTATGTTAATTCAGCATTTTATGTACCTGGCAGTGTTCAGAGCAGTTTAAATTATTCATTTGTTTAACCTCCACAATGTGCAAGGAGGAAACAGAGCACACAGAGAGTTAAGTAACTTGACCAGGGTCACACAGCGAAGAAATTCCGCAGCTGGGAAATGCGCCAGGACAGTTTGGCTTCAAGTCCTGCCTTCTGAATGCAGCACGAAACTTCAGAAATAACAAAGGGAGCCCAGACGAGAACTAGACCACACAACTCACAGAAAGAAGGGGGAGATCACTTTGATTAAGTCAATTTAGACCACAGTGAAAGTTAAATACAGTGCACTGGCCTTCTAAGTACCACCTGCACTTTCTTCCTTCAAATGGAAAATTTGGAGAACCCACCGAGAGACTACTTCTAGGTCAGGCTCTAGAAAAAAACCAAGAAGCAACCAAACGAGCCTTCGAAGGGCTGACAAGGTCAAGGTGGAGTGGAGAGCTGAACCGTTTTGGGGGGGTGGGTTGTCCATCCTTCACGTGAGAGCGGGCAGTGGCCTTGTGGGAATCATTCGGATCTAGGCTGCAATGGAGCTGTTTTCAAACTGCTGTCCATTCCTCTTTCATCCTTTCTTTTTTTCAGCATGTCATAGTTATTATGTGCTTTTTATATCCCTATTTTCTGCTAGGAGTTGGGGCTAGACGAGTGAATTGAACAAATACAGTGGAAACCAAGCGTGAGCAAGGGCGCAGAGTGGGGCTCTCTGTGCTGGTGGCTGACGAGGAAGACGCTGATCTGGTTGGTGCCCAGGGGCCATGTTGAGAGTAAAAGTGGGGCTGAGCTTAGGAGGGGGCAAAATGGGGACAGGCAAGATAAGCCAGTTGATTGGTCGATATTCCATCAGTATCAAGAGGGAGGAAAAACATTTTTCTGATAGATAATGGGAAGCCGTTGCTCATTCTGTGTAGGAAAGAAAAACAATTGGTTTCTGGAATGCTTTGTCTGGTAACTAACTGTGCACAGGCCACGAGGACAGCAGGGAGACCTGGAAGAAGGCTCAGCAACAGTGAAGAAGATCAAACTGTCATTTGTCCTCTTTCTCACTTGTCCTGAATATGCTTTAAAATGAAATTTGCTACAGAGCAGCATGTGCTCTCAGGGTTAAACCAGTTTCTCTCGGTCTCTAAAAGTAGACAGGATTTCTGGCTAATAGCTTGGACCAGTTTTATTAACCAAAAACTGTCTTTAAACTTGGAATCTCTTCAGGCAGAAACAAACATATTATTCATCCTGGACTGCCCTGAAATGAGTAAAAGAAATGAGTGTAATTTAAGGAGATGGTTCTTAATTAAAGGAGCCACTTGGTAAATTTCAACGGCTGTCTTGTTTTGGCTAGACATTTTTTTTTCCATTTTAATATTCTTTTCCAAATCCTCTTGTTGTTGGAAAGTATATCACACTTGGCTTTACCTGGTCATTTTTATTTAATCTGCAGCGGATGCTGTGTCAGTTTGACTCTAATTCAGGATTGGCATGCGCATTCAGGTTTCGCGCCAAGACCTGCTGGAGGGGGATGGCCCTGACCTGGTGAATGCAGCCCTTGTGTGGCTCCCAGCTCTCAGGAGGGCGGTGTGGTGCCCTGGCTTTGCAGGGTAGCCCGAAGGGTACGTGGGATGGATTTTTTTTTCTTTTTTCTGGCATATGAAGTTTAGGGCTTACCTCCTCTAATTATCCTCTTTGAGTGGGTTTTTCTCCATGCCACATGCATATTTCCACTGTTAAGCTAAAATCATACATTTTGTTGGTTGGCATGATTTAGTGTGTGGTGGAGGTGCTGCAGCAGTGAGTGCTGCCTATAGTCAAACAAATCAACCAAGAACGACCGTACTGTTTTTAAGTGAACACCCGGCCTTGCTTATTTACCGTGTGCAGAGCTAAGGGACTGTACACACACACACACACACTCAACATTTTTTAAAAATAGCAACCTAGAATTCTGACACTGGAAGAGACTTTATAGATTATAAAGCATGTCTCCATTATTTACAGGTTAGGAAATTGAGAGCTAGACAGAAAAGAGGCACGGATGCTGAAGGTCACAGTCAGGTAGGAAGTGCAGGGGCTAGAGTGCAGGTTTGCAGATTCTGGCCTGTACTCTCCACGCACCTCACCGTGCAAAATCCTCACACTTGATAACAGAGGAAACATGCATTTGCAAGGCTGGTAATTTATAGCTGTCTTGAGCTCAGGTCTCTGGAGTCCCAAACCAGAACTGTTCTATGGGATGGGTACTGGAAAATGCAGGCATGAAATGAAAACTGTTAAGAATTTACCTGAGCCCTGTGCTCTGTGAGTGTGACCTCTTCAAGCTCTGGCTCCATCATCTCCAGTGAGATTGCTGGCTGTATCTTTCTTAACGATGGGGAGCTGACAGCAGGCTCAGGGTGTGCTGAGACAGCACACTGGGTAGATTTTCCAACAACACACTTTCAGCCACCATAGTCAGTCACTTCAAACATACAGTTTAAGTGCAGTCCATGCATCAGATAGAACCAGTTCTTGGAAATCGGACTTCGATCAGGAGAACTTTGGGAGGGGACTGTCGCAGTGAGGAGGACAGAGTCAGCGGGGTTTCAGCCCCATGGTATGTCATTGCCATACCCGGGAAGTGAAGTGGCATCTGGAGCCTGCCACGTCGGACCCAGGGTATGCAGAAGACCACAGCGGCTCCAATCGGTGCTGCTGGGGGCTCTCCACCTGCTTTCCCTTGGCAGCACTGTGTGTGCCGAGACACTCTTCCCTGTCGACTCTCGCTACCCCTTCTTCCAGCTACACCGGGCAGTTTGAGTTGCCACATTGTCTTCTGCCCTCCTTCCTCGTTGTCAGGGTCTCACTCTGGTCTATTTAGAGATGTTACTCTTAATATTAATGATTTATATTTTGTGGGATTAGCACCTGTACTAGTCTACTTTGGCTGCCGTAGAAACTACTAGAGATAAATGTCTTAAATAAAGAAACAAACTTGTTTCCTCACAGTTCTGGCCTGTGGACACCAAGGTCAAGGTGCTGGCAGAGTGGGCTCCTTTCAAGGTGTTGCTCGTTGGTTTGCAGAAGGCTGCCTTCTCTCATGTCCTGACAAGGCTTTTCTCTGTGCACAGGCATCCCTGGTGTCTGTCTCTTCTTCTTTATTTTTAAAAAATATGTTTTATCGATTATGCTATTATAGTTGTCCCATTTTTTCTCCCCTTTATTCCCCTGCACCCTGCTCCCATCAGCATTTTCCCACCTTAGTTCATGTCCATAGGTCATACATATAAGTTCTTTGGCTTCTCCATTTCCTATACTATCCTTAACCTCCCCAGATCTATTTTGTACCTGCCAGTTATGCTTCTTATTCTCTATACCTTTTCCCCCATTCCTCCCTCCCCGCTGATAAACCTCCATGTGATCTCCATTTATGTGATTCTGTTCCTATTCTAGTTGATTGCTTAGTTTGTTTTTGTTTTTGTTTTTTTATTTTAGGGTCAGTTGGTGATAGTTGTGAGTTTATTGTCATTTTACTGTTCATATTTTTTATCATCTTTTTCTTAGATGAGTCCCTTTAACACTTCATATAATAAGGGCTTTGTGATGATGATATCCTTTGACTTGACCTTATCTGGGAAGCACTTTATCTGCCCTTCCATTCTAAATGATAGCTTTACTGGATAGAGTAATCTTGGATGTAGGTCCTTGCCTTTCATGACTTTGAATATTTCTCTCCCTTCTTGCCTGCAAGGTTTCTTTTGAGAAATCAGCTGATAGTCTTATGGGAACTCCTTTGTAGGTAACTGTCTCCTTTTCTTTTGCTGCTTTAAGATTTTCTCCTTCTCTTTCATCTTGGGTGACTTAATGATGATGTGCCTTGGTATGTGCTTCGATGGGTCCAACTTCTTTGGGACTCTCTGAGCTTCCTTGGCTTTCTGGAAGTTTATTTCCTTTGTCAGATTGGGGAAGGTCTCCTTCATTATATTTTCAAATAAGTTTTCCATTTCTTGCTCTTCCTTTTCTCCTTCTGGCACCCCTATGATTCAGATGTTGGAATGTTTAAAGTTGTCCCAGAGGTTCCTAAGCCTCTCCTCATTTTTTGAATTCTTGTTTCTTCATTCTGTTCTGGTTGAAAGTTTCTTTCTTCCTTTTGCTCCAAATTATTGATTTGAGTCCTGGTTTTCTTCCCTTCACTGTTGGTTCCCTGTATATTTTGCTTTATTTCTCTTCTTCCTCTACATTGCAACCATATTCAACCATTTCTGTGAGCATCCTGATTACCAATGTTTTGAACTCTGCATCTGATAGGTTGGCTATCTTTTCATCGCTTAGTTCTATTTTTAGAGCTTTGATCTGCTCTTACACTTGGGCCATATTTTTTGTCTTGGTGCACTTGTTAAATTCCAAGGGGTGGAGCCTTAGGTATTCACCAGAGTGGGGCAACTCACACTGCAGCTTTGTGGTGCTGTATGTGGGGGAGGGGTCTGAAAAGGAACAATGCCGCTTGCTAGGCTCTTGGTGGGCTTTCAGTCACTTCCCCTGCTTCCCACAAGCAAATTGGGCCTTTCTGGTGCTGATTCCCAGTTGAGTGAGCTTGTGTACTTTCTAGGGTCCTGTGGGTTCCTCCAACGAACTCTCCTGTGAGGCTGGGAGTTTCCCCTGCCACTGCTGTAATTCTCACAGGTTTTTATAGTCGGAGGTTTTGAGGCTTCATTTCCCTGTGCTGGAACACTGGGTTGTGCAGTCTGTTTCACTCCCCAGTTGTTCCTCCTGGTTTATCTGCACCCGAACGTGGGACCACCTGGTCTGCCAGCCACTGCCTCACCCACCCGGTCCTCCATCTGCTGTCTTGCTGCACGTCCTCTCCACCCTGGCTGCCCATCTCTGCCCGTCTCCACCCCTCCTACCAGTATGAATGAATGTTTCTTCCTTAACTCCTTGGTTTTTGGACTTCTGAACAGTTCATTTTTCTGGCTGTTCTGGTTGTTTTTTTGTTTTTAAATTTGTTGACCTTCTTTTAGTTGTGGGAGGAGGCAAAGTATATCTACCTATACTTCCATCTTGGCCAGAAGTCTGTCTCTTCTTAGAAGGACACCGGCCATGATGGGTTAGAGCTCTGACATTCCAACCTTAGTTAATCTGATGACCTCCCCACAAACCCCAACTCCCAATGCAGTCACACTGGGCATGTCTGCTCCAACATATAATTTGTGGGAGATACAAGTCAGTGTATAATAGTCCCATTGTGGCTCATCTCTAATAAAGATGTTTGCAGTCTCATCCAAGAGCAGTAACCATCCAGCAGACATAACGGAGACACCTGCACACATGGGTGAGGGAGGTGTTTTGGACAGAAGGTTCGGCTCCTCAATACAGATCTCTTAATCTGCCTATAAAGACAGCTAGATCTGAACAACTAAAGATCTGTATCCCAACATAATGTAATGGGCAAGTGGAGGAATAAAATCTCTAGGATACTAACTCCTGAATCTGCCCGGGTGGCAGTTTCAATAGGTGCAGGAATTTACCAAAGTGATATGTCCTCATCCTTGGGAGCCAGCCAGTTCCTTCCTTCCTTCCTTCCTTCCTTCCTCCCTCCCTCCCTCTCTCCCTTCCTTCCTTCCTTCCTTTTTTCTTTCTTTCTTTCTCTCTTTCTTTTTGATGACATACATTGCATTTAAATTCTTTAATTTTAGTAAGTGGAAAGATGTACATAGATGTCTGTATTATATACAAATGTGTACATGTGCATATGTGTTATGTATATGTGGAAAGACTTTCTTCATTATGAGCTTTGAGAAGGTCCCAGGAAGTTTACAAGTTAATTTAGAATGCTGGAGAAAAGGTCCCTGAGCATGAGGCCATGCTGTTGTGGCACAGAGCTGGACAACCTGGCCCAGCTTCTCCTGGAAGTCTTCTATTTATAATCCCCATTTTAAAGGTAGGAAACTGAGGCAGAGTTTTCTCAAAGTCATGAAACTACTATCTTGGGAAGGGATAGCTATTTGATGTAAAAATGCAGATATATTTGTGCTAAATTTAAAGAGACACAAACACCTAGAAATAAAAAAAAACAACTGAGCCCTGGTTGGTGTAGCTCAGTGGATTGAGCGCAGGCTGGGAACCAAAGGGTCCCGGTTCCATTCCCAGTCAGGGCACATGCCTGTGTTGCAGGCTGGGTCCCCAGTGAGGGCCATGTGAGGAGCAACTATACATTGCTATTTCTCTCCCTCTCTGTCTCCCTCCCTTTCCCTCTCTCTAAAAATAAATAAATAAAATCTTAAAAAAAACCACAAAACTGGCCCGTGTAGTTGACTCAGTGCTGTAGAATTCAAAGAATGAGGTGATTAGTTTGAAGATGAGTTGTTGGACAAAGTCCTGTGAAAGAGACATTACTTGAGCCAAACCTTTATATACAGGTAGAATTTAGAGAGGGGCAGGGATGGGAAAAAGTGTCTGCAGAATGGGAAGCAGAGCTCGAGTTGAAGCTTGAAAGGTGGACAGGATTTGGTGCTGGTAGATTTCATGGACAGCATCCACCTGGATTCTAGATTTTGAGTCAACTGGTAGGAATTTGCATATTGAAACTATTTTAATAGCAAATAACCAACAGCTCCTCTGCCTGCTGAAAATAATAATTATTTTTATCAGGAAAATAAAAAGAACAATTGGACATTTTTATGGACTTGCTCTCCCTTGGGTACAGATGGACTTATATGGAATTGTTCTTATTTACAGTGGGGCTACAGTCTGAGTGAAAATGCAACTCACAGTTCTATGTGTTTCTTGAACCAGAAAAAACTTTCTACACAGTCACTTTATGTTCTCACCAAAAAACCATGGCTCACATTGTCAGCTGACTTTGAGAATCCCATGACACATGGCTATTTATTTTCAGGTCACTGAACTCCCATCCACTAAATGAAGATGTATATGAATATGAACTTACTGTTTTCCAACACATTGTGCCCTCTTTCTTTTTGAGTTTATATGATCAACCACTTTGGTCACGTCTCTGGATGTATCTGGTATGTTTCCAACCAAAGGCAGCTTTTCACATGTTTCTGTGTCTTTCTGTAGACCTTTGCTCCAGATTTCTCTCAGGAGACAGACTGTTAGCATAGAATGGAGGACTTAGGTTAGAGCTTTTGCCATGTGGTAATTTTGTACCTAAGAATTTGTGTCAGTGAGGCGACATCAGGGGTGTCAGGAGTATGTTGACATTGGCAGTGAGAGAGCACCGACAACATAATATTGGATGTGGGGAGTATGGACAGCCTGTGCAAGGTGCACTGGTGGGAAGTTCTTGAAATTCCCATCCTTAGAGTAAATCTTCAAGGGCTGAGTGATTAACAGATGGTAGGCTTTGTGATGTTACTAAGATGAAGTCGTGTAATACAAGCACATTTTCAACCTTTCATCCTATAACATTGATAAAACCCCAATTAGAATAGCATTATCTACAGACATTTTTTGAGCTTCTTGTGCCAGGAAAGGAAAATATCAAGAGAAATAATGATGGTCCCAGTGTAAAAGGAGATCACGATTTATATTTGGAGGCTAGACCCAACTGATGAAAAATAACACACAATACAATCACACCAAGTCCAACGGTTCTCAATAAGGTTGTGCATCAGCATCAGCTGTGAACTTATGAAAGCAGATTCTCAGGCTTTATACTTGGACATTCCGAGTTTGGACTTTTGCAACTGGGTCTTTTAACAAGCTGCAAGCCCACTAGAGAATACTTGGTGAAGACAATAATGGGAGAGAGGAGAGGATCGCTATGGGCTGAGACATAAGCGAAGCTCCTAGCACTGAGAACAGAGGTGGGAAGGCAAGTTCATGGAGCTAAGTGTAGACAATTGGAGTTAAGTGAGGGATTTTTGAAGGAGGTGGTACCCATCAGGTAAATGCCTGGGTGGCCTGTAGATTAACTCCACCTTGTGAGAGCAGGAAGATAAGAATGGTTTAATTCTTTCAAATAAGGGAACTGATGAGGAAGGTGATGGGTTATCGAGGCAAGCCTAGGCCTTGGCTCTTCAGCTGGACTCACTAATGAAGGCCCTCAGGTGCCGGGGGCCAGCCCCAGCCAGGTCAGGGGTCCCACAGGTGAGCGAGGGGGGAAGCGGAGAAGCATCTGGCCGACGAGCTGGAAGCTACACCTCTTGTGTCATTCTTCACCCGCCGACTCTGCTTCCCCCTTGCTCACCTGTGGGACCCCTGACCTGGCTGGGGCCGGTCCCTGGCACCCAGGAGAATGGTAAGGGGTGTGGGTGGAAATGTTCTTTATCCCTCCTTGTCTGCGCAGTAAAACTAACTGACTTCTAGCACAATGTTGGCTGCATTTTTTAAAATATACTTTATTGATTATGCTATTACAGTTGTCCCATCCCCCCCTTTATTCTCCTCTGCCCCGCACCCCCACCCACAATCCCCCCTTTAGCTCTTGTCCATGGGTCATACATATAAGTTCTTTGGCTTCTGCATTTCCTATACTATTCTTAACCTCCCCCTGTCTGTTCTCTACCTACCGTTTATGCTACTTATTCTCTGTACCTTTTCCTCCTCTCTCCCCCTACCACTCCCCTGTTGATATCCCTCCATGCTTTATATAAATCCCTTTAACATTTCATATAAGAAAGGCTGGGTGGTGATGAACTCCTTGAACTTGACTTTATCTGCAAAGCACTTTCTCTGCCCTTCCATTCTAAATGAAATCTTTGCTGGATAGAGTAATCTTGTATGTAGGTCCTTGCCTTTCATGACTTGGTATACTTCTTTCCAGCCCCTTCATGCCTGTATGGTCTCTTTTGAGAAATCAGCTGACATTCTTATGGGAACTCCTTTGTAGGTAATTGTCTTCTTTTCTCTTGCTGCTTCTAAGACTCTCTCCTTATTTTTAATCTTGGGTAATGTAATTATGATGTGCCTTGGTGTGTTCCTCTTTGGGTCCAACTTCTCTGGGACTCTTTGAGCTT
This sequence comes from Micronycteris hirsuta, assembly GCA_004026765.1. Lineage (NCBI taxonomy): Eukaryota > Metazoa > Chordata > Mammalia > Chiroptera > Phyllostomidae > Micronycteris > Micronycteris hirsuta. Next base: position 100,477 of record PVJI01000297.1, on the reverse strand, counting down.
CCTGGACTTCCTGGAAGTCTATTTACTTTTCCAGATTGGGGAAATTCTCCTCCATTATTTGTTCAAATAAGTTTTCAGTTGGTTGCTCTTCCTCTTCTCCTTCTGGTACCCCTATAATTCAGATGTTGGAATGCTTAAAGATGTCCTGGAGGTTCCTAAGCCTCTCCTCATTTTTTTGAATTCTTGTTTCTTCACTCTTTTCTGGTTGAATGTTTCTTTCTTCCTTGTGGTCCACACCATTGATTTGAGTCCCAGTTTCCTTCCCATCACTATTAGTTCCCTGTACATTTCCCCTTATTTCACTTAACATAGTCTTCATTTTTTCATCCAACTTGTGGCCAAATTCAAGCAATTCTGCGAGCATCCTGATTACCAGTGCTTTGAACTGTGCATCTGATAGGTTGGCTATCTCTTTGTGGCTTAATTGTATTTTTTCTGGAGTTTTGATCTGCTTTTTTGTTTGGGCCATTTTTTTTTCTCGGTGCACCTGGTATGTATAAGGGGCAGAGCCTTAGGTATTCACCAGGGCAAGGAATCCCATGTTGCTGCATTGTGGCACTGTAGGTGGGCAAGGAGTACAAAAGGGAACAATTTTACTTGCTCAGTTATGGGCTGGCTTTCATCACTTCCTCCATTATGAACAAAAAGTAGGCCCTTCTGGTCCTGATTCCTGGGTGGGTGGTTTTGTGTATGTTCTAGGATCCTGCGAGTCTCTTCAAAGAACTCTCTTGTGAGGCTGGGAGTTTTTCCTGCCACTGCTGCAATTCCCACAGATTTTTACAGTCAGAGGTTTTGAGGCCTTATTTCCCTGTGCTGGAACCCTGGGTTGTGCAGTCTGTCTTGTTCCCCAGTTGTTCCTCCTGGTTTATCCACACGCGAATGTGGGACCACCCAGTCTGCCCACCTGTGCCTGGCCTGTCCAGTCCTCTGGCTGCAGACTTGCTGCATGTCCTTTCTGCCTCAACTGCCCTTCTCCACCCCTCCTACCTGTCTGGATGAATGTTTCTTCTTTAACTCCTTGGTGTTGGACTTTCAAACAGTTCAATTTTCTGGCAGTTCTGTTTGTTTGTTTGTTTGTTTTAATTTGTTGTTGTCCTTCTTTTGATTGTGCAAAGAGGCAAAGCGTATCTACATATGCCTCTATAGTGGCCAGAAGTTCTCACCATGAATGAATTTATTTTTAATCAGAGTTCTTCTACCTGGAAAGACTGGTTTATTCTACATGTTTTTATTTTTAATATACAGTATCATTATTATGTCTTAATTGCTCGTGTATCTTGCCTCTTTGGTTTGATTCAACACTTGCTGAGTTCAGAGTATTTGTTGTTATCAGTCATCTCAGCTGGCCCGTTACTGGCTTGGTTGCTTTGCCTTTCAGTGAATTTGTCTTTCGTCCAGTACTGAAGTGATGACCTTTATCTGACTTTACCTCTTGTTCATATCAGTATCTTACAATGATGAGAACATGATGTTTTATCTGTGACTTACATTTAAACAAATTGGGCAGATGAATTTACTGGTAAATAATGATTCACTATGATAACAAATATACTTAGTCAATTATTTTGATTTACTGTGGTTGGTTGATAATTGTACAACATAGTCAGAAATAATGGAATAATTTTTATGAGAGAAGAATATTGGTGAATACGCCTACTAATGAGTTATTGAGAAGAACACTCTACTAAAATTCCTACAAATGGAGATAGACATTAGTCTTGATTTCAAGGTGCTGTCAGTATAGTTGGGGAGATAAAACTCTAAAGAACAGAATAATGTCTGGCTTCATATTGGGGTGTTGGTTGGTGTTTGATATGTGTCAAGATCATTACATTTCTCTCTTCTCCAGAGTGTTTGACTAAAGAGATTGGGAATGGGAATAGTACTGCTTCCTCCATTGTAATCATTGGAACACAAACGGAAATACACACAAAAGCTATTTATATAAACTTATTACACCTGCACATTTTTGTTGTACAAAGATGTAGAAACTACAATTTTTCTGTAAGGTAGAAATCATTTGTCATGGCCAGGTATTCTCCCTGCTCCCTATGCTCCCTCCCCCACACACAGTGTCATTCACTCTGTGTCTATGAGGCATGCTCAGTGCAGCCTTGACTTCCAATTCATCGAGGTTCTGGGGAAACAGAGGCCAAGCAGATCCTTTGTCTTTCAGTGACCACATGCAGATTACATAGAAAGTCTGTGAGGAAGTCCTATGTGCTCACAAAGGGTAAAGACCACGACGAGTTACTAAAAAAGTATGAAATCTCTTTGTAATTAACTTTTAGCCCACTTGTTGCATCCAATTCTTCACTCTTAAAGTTTGGCTACCCATCCTTAGGTGAGGGTTTTTAATGCTATTTTCTTCTTCATTCCTATCAATTGTTTGCATCCCTGGAAAGCTTAAACAGTCCTACAAAACATGACTCTCTGTCTCCCCTCCCTCCCTTTCTTTTGGATTATTTTATCATTCTATTTAATCCTCCAAACAAGAAAGAAAAGAAAGAATCCTTACCTTCTGTTTGAAGATAAAAAAATCTAAAACTCAAAGAGAATAATTTTTCCCAAGGGACACTGCTAGTGAGGGACAGAAGCAGGGTTTAAGGAGAAATCTTTCCACTTCAAAGCCCAAATCAATCCCTTGACAAAACAGCAGGTTTCTGGAGGACAAGTACTAGACCTTCATCTATGTTTCTCTAGGACCTTGTATAGGTCTTGGCCTAGGATGATCAACAATAAATGTTTTCTGAATAGATTCTTAGGTTGGATCTTGGAATCCTGAGTTGGAGAGAGACTTAGAGGTCATTCAAAGCCTTGTTGTTAAAAGGCATGAACCCACCTGATAATCTGGAAGAAGTGGGTCTCAGAGACTTCTTTCCCAATTCCAACTTGCTTCTCTTAGCATTCCCACACAGTCCTTTATGCCAGTTGTCCGTGCTCTACAAGTCAGAGAGGACACCTATTTGTATTTTAAATAACAAAAAATTTTAAAGTAAAATGAATATACCTTTATTGTAAAAAATGTAAAAAAAATCAACTTAGTAAAGAGGAAAATTAAAAACCACACATAATCCCACTCACAGGGTATAATCACTATTATCTCTCCTTTTTCTTCCAGTGATTTTTCTATACAAATATTTTTAAGCAGAAAAATACAGTTATATTGAGCAAACTTTTATAACCATTTTTTACTCAAAATGTATTGTAAACATCTTACAATGTCAATGATTATAGATGAATATCACCTTCAATAACTCAGTTGCTTTGCTTGTGCTGGATGGATGGATAGGTAGATTATCAATCATCAGCTGCAGATTTATGTTTACATCACAACTCTTTTAAATGGTTTCTTGATGATGTCATTCATGCAGACATTTGCTAGCAGGGGTACAGGAGTCATTCATTTGTCAAGTTTGCTTTGTTTAAATCTAAACTATGCTGTACATCTACAATGGGCAAGAGAGGAAGACTTCATTATTATTATTAATTATTATTTGTGTGGAAATATCACATTTAATTTGATACATTATGGCATGGCTCAGAAAATACAATGAGTTCAAACATGAAATATTATTCAGAATTAAGATGACATTCGTAAATTCAGTTCCACAGGAGATAGCTTATCATATATGGAAATGTGTTTTTACCCAAGAAAAATAATATTAAAACAGTGGTCTACAATTTACAATAGCCAAGTATTGGAAGCAACCTAAATGCCCATCAGTAAATGGGTGGGTCAGAAAACAATGGTACATTTACACGATGGAATCCTATGTGGCAGAATGAAAGGAGTTCCTACCCTTCGGGACAGCATGGATGGATCTGGAGAGCAAAAGGCACACCACTGGACACCTGGTGGATATAGCTCTAGTCAACATGCTTAGACTTCTTGCATATATCCTAATCCCACCCTCCTAGTTCCAGGCCTCCTGGATAGGTCTCAAACAAGCCATTCCAGGTTGAAGCTTCAGTAAAGCATAGAGCTTCTCCAGGAGGCTAATGAACCCCAGAATTCTTACCCCAGCTCTTCTGGGTCCTTTTATTCCACTGTGATCCATACCCCAAACCTCAGGGCAAGGATGTTGTTAAGAGTCTTAATATAACTTCTCTGAATAATAAGTGCCCCAAGACAACCACACATAACTCCCATTACACAGCAGACTGGGTGAGTGGGTCATAGACTCATGTTCATACTGAGATGTTTATAAACCAAGCACTGGGAAGTGAGTAGAGAAGCAGGAAAGAATGCATAGCTATTCTCTTAGCTCTGAAAATATCATACATGAGTCAAGAGAATGAATGACTGCAGATGCCTCAATTGATTTATTTTTTCATTTGGTGCATATTGAGTGCCCACTCTATGACATTTATTTTGCCAGGTCCAGTGGATAGAGCGGTGAGTACTCACAGCAGAAAACCTATATCAGAAGCAGAAACCACCCCTGCCCCAAACTTCTAGGAGAACCCTCCTCCCAGTGGTTTCTCTAGACACTTGAATGTCTTATGATGTAAATAAAGGCAATTCCATTTTACACATAGATATACTGAAGCCCAGAAAGAATCATTGACTTCACAATCTCATATTGGGAGTCAAACACTATAGACTCAGAACCTTGATCTTTGGGTCCTTAATGGATATTTCTCCCCTTCTGCTCATTCTCTCTTGCTCTACGTGCCCAGGTGAATGGAGCTGTATATTAGAGTATGGCCACAAGGGTCTTTGGTGTTGACCCCATGGGTAGAGCTATTGATCTTGTAGCTATTGAATCGATATCCTTGGGATGAGCTATCCTCATCCATATAGCTGATATCCCTGGAAGTCCACACAGAACAGATGCTTCTGGCCACCACTAGTCCCTCCAAGTTGTGTCTCACATTTTAGGTGAGGTCCACAGACAGTTCTGCAGGTTTGAGAGTGAGTGCAGCGTCATACACAGGGACAGCTAGCCCCTGGGGCCTGTGGTAACTGTAACTTTGTGGATTCATAGTCTGTCCCAGAAAACTGTGCACTGAGGCATTTCTCAGAATGCAGTCACTCAACATCTGAACAGTCTTCAGAAGCTAGAAGCAGACTCTTTGTCGAAAGTAAGCTCCCTCACTCTAATCCTGGCATGGGACCAGGACCTATGAATTTCTACCCTGTGACAATGGTAGAGATTGTCACAGGTGGGGTCCCGGGCAAATGCCAGGACACATGGAGCTCAACCACAGGACTTTCTTGTGATTGTCCCCTGAGGAGGTGTTGAAGAAAAGGTCGTTCTGGTCGATATTTCTTTTTCCTTAAAACATTAAAACACATTGCCTGTGGTAATACTGAGGTTATGAGTTACTCTGTTTGGATACACCCTCTGGAAAAAGTCTGTCATGAAGTTAGGTGGGCATAAGGGTGTCTGGCATGACAGAGCTCCTTTGTTGTGAATAGGTTACATGTCCAGCTATCCCTTCAGCCAGGTCTGATTTCTGTCAGCAAGTGCCACCAGGCTGCAGACCAGCAGGGCCAGGTCAGTCCCGAACCCGAGGTAAGCAGCAGCATGGATGGCCACCGTGGTAAGGGCCTCGTGCCCTCTGGAAGCTTGTGCCTTTTTTCAGAGAGCTCAGAAGTAAATGAATAAATGGTTGAGTAAAGGAAGAAATTAACCTTGTCCTAGCTTATGACAACTTCACTAAAAGACCCTGAGACTTTTTCTATTACAATATTCTCTGCTAACCTTCCTACTTCCTATTATCACAATTGATGGAGGGAGCATTGAATTACAAAATTCTACAGGAATTCAGAGAAAGGAAATCGTATTATGTAAAAACTTTTAAAATACGTGGGACTTGAAGGAAATATTTGTTTTAGATGGCAAAAAGATTGGGCGAGGTTATTCCGGGCAGGAAGAACAGCAAGAACAAAGTCATGGAGGTAAGAAAGACCATGGTAGTGTGAATTGTAAGAGATCAGTTTGACTGAAACACTCAGTGTTGCTGGAAACCATGAAAAAAAGGTTGTATTGGAGATGTCTTCGATGGAGGATCTTCAGTGTTAGATTCAGGACATGCCGCTTATTTTTGTGTCTTTAGTGCTTTATGCAGACCATTACACAGAACAGGCATTTAGCAAATGTTTAATGAGTGAGTGAGTGAATGAATGACTGGATGAATGAATACATGAATGAATAAATGAATTCGATGAGGGAGAAAATATTCAAGTTGAAGCCAATGAGCCCGGAAGAATAGTAATACTACAGACCAAAATGGGAAGTTTAGGCATGATAAATTAGAGGTGATGGTAGGAACGTCCAGTGGAAGTTTCTGATTTGGAATTAAGAAGAGTGTATCTAGGTGCAGAGGTTTCTGAATCATTACAATAGTGACTGAAAGCATGAGTCTGAGGGCAGTTAAAGGGAAGGTGAACAGCAGAAGACAAGGACTAAGCAGCAGGTTTGCACCTAAGGGAGTGGTAGTAAAAGAAGATGGTAGAAACTATGGAGTTTGGATAACCAGGAAAGTAATGTCAAAAACTCAATATAGCCCTGGCTGGTGTAGCTCAGCGGACTGAGCGCAGGCTGGGAACCAAAGGGTCCCGGTTTGATTCCCAGTCAGGGCACAGGCCTCGGTTGCAGGCCAGGTCCCCAGTGAGGGCCATGTGAGGAGCAACCATACATTGCTGTTTCTCTCCCTCTCTGTCTCCCTCCCTTCCCCTCTCTCTAAAAATAAATAAATAAAATCTTAAAAAAATTCAATATAAAGAAGAATTTTTCTTTTTAAAGAAGTGGGAACAGTGATTGTGAGACTATGCGGCAAAGCTCAGAGGCTGAGTAGGATGAAAGACGGGGTCTGGGGCCACAGGTAACCAAGGACAGGAGAGAGAGAAGGCAGGGGCCTTGCTGGGATACAGCTGGTGAGCATCCTGATGGAAAACTGCCAAGACACGCAGAGAGGACAGGACACTGTCAGCTGGGGCCAAAGAAATTGCCCTGCATATGGGACAGCACCTGCGAAGTGGAAGTTGAAGGCCTGTATATGACCTTGGGGCCAGGGTGGGAGACAGTCTGTATTCTCAACCAGAGAAGTTGATAAGGAGCAAAGGAATAAAGAAATGCAGTAACTCATATTTGGGGTACAGGTTATAAATCGGGCTTAGATCAGGCCTAAGAATCTCTCACTCAGAATATCTTTGAGGATGAATCTCTTGGCTCTAATTTAAGTAGCCAAGGCAAGTAAGTGAGAACTCAAAAGATATCATCTACAAAGGAAATCATTTAAGAAAAAGATGTCAGGACTTTTACTTGGTGGAGCAATAACTACAAAAGCCCTGAAGGATTTCTGAAACCTTAGTTTTCAATGGCTTTCCTGTGATGTTGGTCTTCTGGAGAAAGAATAAGAAAGAGGAACCAAGGAGGGAACCAAGGAGACTACACCCTGCTTCACTGCCAGCCTTAGAGGAGAAAGAACTGGAGGACAGTGTTTTGTGTCGAAAAGGAGGAAAGAGACAGTGAAGAATTTCTGAGGCAGAAGGAAGGAATGACAAGAGGAAGGCAGGGTGGAAGGAAGTAAGGCTGTACAGCAGCCAGTTCAGGACCACAAAAGCTGCCTGAAGGCTTCGCCATCTGCCCTTGCGTATGAAACCAGTGGTTAACCTCAGAGTTTTGGAGTCCTATAAATCCAGAGTCAAATTCTTCCTTTTCCACTCATCAACTCTGCTCCTTGGGACAGATTACTTAATCCTCAGTTTCTCACTTATAAAATGACATCAGAACAGTAAAAGCAACAACAAAAGTAATGTGATCTATCTGTTAGAGTTCTTGTGAAAATTAAATAAAATAATGTATCTATTACAGAACTTCAAATTCAATAATTGGTAGTTTTTATAAAAGTCATTTCTTAACATGAATATATTAACTCTTTGGATCCCAATGGTCCTAGTGGATAAACAGCACCCATTTACCTAAGTCCTACCCTTCCACGCTGCTACATAGACTCTGAGCACTAGAACATTCTCTGTACCAGGTTGTGAGAAGGGTTTGTCAGTTGTTTTCCAGGATGATGGGCAATCTATGGGGTGCCATTTAAAGCCAAGAAACTCAAATGAGACCCAAAGGAGAGAAATCTGCTAATGAGCCTATTAAGATAAAGAGGTAAGAGTGTCAGCTTCGGACCATCTGTCTTGTTCTGGCAGCTTTTGCTGTCCAGACCCCATCCCCTGAGCCTCGTCTGAAGCTTGCCAATGCCATTGATTTGTATTAACCTGATAGAGCAAATGTTGTCCCAGGTATCAACCTCTCCCTGCTTGCTTGGCTCACATGAAATCACAGCTACAAAAAAAATCAATGTGTAAAATCTTTGTATCAACATACAGGAAATAAAAATGTTCATGCGGCGAATGCAGGTTTTCAGACAGATTAAAACTGACAAATTGGCAAGGTCCACAATGAAGGCAATGATGAGGTGCAGTGAAATGTCAAAGGTTTTGAGAATGGCATGCCAAGGAAAGAAATGCATTGCTGTCAGGGCGAAAAGAGGGGGTTGTTTTTACCAAAGGGCTTTGGGTTTGCACAAAATCAAGTAGCTTTTTCTGAAGAACTGACTTGTTGAAGCAGGGCTGGAATGGTGTGATTTTTTTCCCCTCTAGAAACCAATAATAAAAACGAGAGATGCATGACTTGAGCAAGATCACTGCAGGTAGTGGTGATGCCAGGACAGAGGGAGGACCCTGGACTCCCACTTCTCCCATCACTGATTCCTCTGGCACTCGGAGGGAGAGACTCTCACCTTGAGCTTCTGTGCAACTTCTCACTCCCAGAAATGAGTGAGGCAACTCTTCCCACTCAGTCAATCACGAGCCTCGGACAGAACTCTAAAGCAGACCGATCGGGGCGGAATTCTGCAAGTGCTGCAAAATACTGTGTTGCTCATCACTATTGCACCCGTCCACTTACAAGACACGCACTGGACAAAACGTCTTAGCTTTGGTTTCCACCACACCTTTAATATGGATAGTGGTCAATTACATAAAGAAGAGAAAGCCACTTGTATTTATGACATACAATTGCATAGATCATATATATATTTGTACCCACACATATATAATTTCATCATAGCACTTTATAACTGTGACAAAATTTTCTTTTAATTTTGACTCCCTGTGTCTCACAGCATAATTATGGACCATCTGTTTTGAACACTATTAGATCGTGTATGCTTCAAGAATGCAAATCCTTTTTAAAATAGAAGCCAAGAAAGGTAAATAGTCTGCTGCTGAAAATAAAAAGAATCTACTTCAAACAACTCAAAAGCCATTGATACCACAAGTGTGTCAAAACCAAAAGTCACTTTTGGCAAATATGGAAGATGCTGTAGTGGGAAGAGGCTCAGCACTGGCATCAGACTTGAGTTTGAATCTTGCCACTACCACTCACTGGTGTGAGATTAAAAAAAAATAATTTTCTACACCTTCTTTTGACCCTTTAAAATGACAGCAAGACTCCATAAAAGTCTTTTAAGGATTAGCTTAGAAAAGGAATGTGAAAGTTCTCACATTTTGCCTAAAATGCACATTTGTTCTCCATTGGATAAGTCATCATTAAGAATAATTATCTACGTCTGCACCTCTATGCGTTAGCGTGGATTATTCTATAGAAACATTATGATAAGACTTTGTTATTTTGTTAGATGCATCAACATTTAATAGATAGTTGCACAAACATCTCCCATCTCCAAGTTCTTCACTTCTCACAGCAACGGAGACCAATCAAACAAGCAAAATTGACCATTGTTACCACTTGGCCAGGACGCATCAGTATGCCTGTGGGTTGATGCACTAGTAAATGTTTTTTCCACTGGCTCCTTTTGTTTTGCATATCAAAATCCCCCCAAATCTTAGTAAATTAAAATAATAATCATTTATTTTGATCATAAATGTGCAGTTTGGGCAGGGCTGAGTCTGGAAGGCTTATCTCTGCTCCATGTGATATCACTTGGGGCAGCTCAACTGGGGGCTGAAGGATATACTTTTAGCACCCATTCACGTGGCTAGTAAGTTTGTGTCCAATGTTGGTAGAAAGCCCAGCTGGAGTTGATGTTTCAAGGCCTTTGCTTCTCTCCGCATGGGCCTGTCTATGCGACCTGGTCTTTCTTATAGCACAATGGTTGGCTGCCAAGCACAGACATCCTCAGAAAGAGAGAACATGGTAGAAACAATGTCACTTTTAATGATCGAGCCTTGAACGTCACGTAGTGTCACTTCTCTCATACTGTAGAGGCAGTCACAAAGCCTTCCCAGTGTCATGAGGAGGGAACATCTGAATGGGGAATGACAAGTTTCTGAAAGAGCACGTGGGGTGGGAAATATTGTTATAGTCATTTTTGGAAAACATCTTCCACACATTTTTTCTTCTCCCAGGTCTTTTGATTTCCACCCTGGTTCAAATCTTTATTACTAACATAGACTTTTCTCCTCCTTTCTATTTGCTTTTTCATTTGGTGTCTCCTTACTTTCTTCTATATCAATTACACTCTATGAATAGGGAGGAAAATTCTGGTTATTCTGCATACTACTCCATTCTATAAACTTCTTTAACTGCCCTTTGCCTATGGAATAAGGTTCAAATCCCTTAACATGATACTCAGTGATTCCACATACTTCATGATCTGGGTACACATTTTCAGCCCTGGCTCATTCTAGTCTGATATATAAGGCCTAATGTCTCAGTGAAATCGAACTGTATTTCACTTTCTCAAGGCAACCCTGTGAGGTGGAAAGACCATGGATTTGTAGATACTGGAGTCAGTTAAATCTGTATCCAAGTTTCAGCTCTGGCAATAGGCTTGTTATTTGTAAAATGTTCTTAGTAATTCTTATCTTGCAGAATTGCTATGACAATGAAATAAAACAATATAGGTAAAGTGACTGGCGCTAAATAAATTTTAAATTGATGTGATTTTCTTTCTCCACTTTCCAATCGAGCATCTTATTTCACCATCTGTTTCTGAGGCATGCTCTTCCAAGGCAGGTTACGGACTTTCCCCAGACTGATCCCTCCCACCATGTTGCTGCCACTCCCAACAAGAGTAACCTGCAAGGAGACCTGGCCGGTGGCTACCTGGCTTCATTTCACGGAAACCCACACATCGAGTTGGTGTCAACAAAGCAAAGGATGGAACTGCCACAGTCTTTCTGTCTTAATTGAAATTGCATGTCACACACGGATAGAAATGCATCTGATTTACATTCCTTTGGAAATAGTGTGGCACTGTGGCTGTATTCCACAGATCCACACTGGATGAAGCGGTTGTCGAAAGCAATGTTGCCACAATCACGAACAACATCGAGTAACTTCCCTCTCAGTATTCTTACTCTTTGGGGTCTGTTAAAGGTCTCCAATCAATTAGAGCATTTTTGTTACTTCTAACATTTTGCCTAATCAGTTCACTTATTAATTCCATTAAATGTATACCTTTCAAATTAGATATCCATTTAGCAGATGCTTTACTTAACCAATCAATAGAAAACTTCCAAGAACTGCAATCTCCCTGTTTCCAATAATCTGTAGAGTCTTGGAGCGGTCATTTATGTCAGAAGCAGCAGATCTATGGCAAGCGTGCCAAGTTATTAGACTTAAGCTTTTAAGAAGTTATACACACTAAAAATAGCTCAACATTATAGCACACTCAATTTTTAATGGATTTATACTGAAGCTATTCTTCATTCTAAGACAAAATTTGCTTTAAAGCCGGTACTCCCCCATGTCATCTGTAAGTAATTTTCCCAGAGCTTCTCCTATGACATTCTGCTATATCATTGTCCTACAAGGTGTTTAAAAATCTGAAGGCCCGTGGAGACAAATAGTTGATCATTCACATTCAAAGACTGATGCATCTCTGCTTATGGGAGGCTGAGAGCAGAGAGAAAAAAAAAAAACTTCCCTTTTGTCTACTTCACCAAGCTCCAATCCTAGTTTAAACTGCTATTGCACTTTTATTTTCTCCATAAAACCTTTCCTAATTTAACTTCATTCAGGTCCATTGTTCTATTCATTCTGTAATAGAAATGGTTACTATTTAAATATTTATTTAACTCTTCCTTTCAGATCCTGTGTTAAGCACTTTGTATTAATTATCTACTTACTCCTGACTCCAGGGGGAAACAAAAAACAAAAAAAACAACTAAATAAAATGGAGTCGAGCAATGTACTGCATAGAGTTTCTAAAACATTGGTTATAAGGATGCTCAAGGAATGTAGGGGAAGAATAGATGAACTAAGAGAGAACTTCAACAAAAAGAAAGTAACTTTAAAAAAGAACATAGAAAACATAAAAACACAGTAAGGGATGGAGACTACAATAACTGAAATAAAGAAAACACTGGAAAAAATCAGCAGCATATTAGATGAGGCAGAGGAACAAATCAATGATTTGAAAGACAAGGTAGCAGAAAACACCCTTCAAAACAGCATAAAAAAAAGAATTTAAAAAACAAGAATAGTTTAAGGGACATCTGGGACAATTTTAAACGTAACAACCTTCACAGCATAGTGGCATCAGAATGAAGAGAGAGCAAGGGATAGAGAATTATTTGAAAAAAATAATAACTGAAAACTTCCCTAACCTGGAGAAGAATATAGACACACAAGTCCAGGAAGCACAGATAGTGCCAAGCAAGATGAATGCAAAGAAGCCCACACCGAGACACATTAAGATTAAAATGACAAAGGTACAAAACAAAGGGAGAGTCTTCAAAGCAGCAAGGGAAAACGAGTTACCTACCAGGAAGATCCCACAAGACTGCCACCTGAATTCTCAACCAGTTTTTGCAGACCAGAAGAGATTGACATGAGATGTGCAAAGTATTAAAAAATATTGAAAAGAAAGGGCCGGCAGCCAAGACTGCTCTAACCAATGAGGCTGTCACTGAGAATCAAAGAACAATTAAAGAGCTTCCAACACAAAAAAACAATTAAAGGAGTTCCTCACCACTAAACCAGAATTACAAGAAATGTGAAAGGGACTTCTTTAAAAATAATGAAAAATAAAGAACATAAGTATAAAAAGTAAAATGGCAATAACCATGTACCAGTCAATAATCATGTTAAATTTAATTAGCTTAAGTGCTCTAATCAGAAGATATAGGATAGCTGAACAGACAACAAAATTAGACCCTTATACGTGCCATCTACAAGAAACCAACCTCAGAGTGAAAGAGACACACAGACTGGAAGTAAAGGGATGAAAAAAATTTCATGTAAATGTAAATTTTAAAAAAGGTGAGGTAATAATACTTTGTATCAGAAGAAAATGGACTGTAAAACAAGGACTGTAATAAGAGACAATGGGGAACATTCCATAATGACAAAAGGATGACTCCAACAAGATAATATCATCCTTGTAAACACTGATGCACCAAACATGGGAGCAGTTACTATGTAAAGGAAATGTGGACAAACGTAAAGGGAGAGACTGACAGTAGTACACAGTCCTAGAAGGGAAACTTCATCACCCCACTGACATCAGCAAATAAATCTTACAGACATCAAATCAACAGCCTCAAAAGACATATCAGGGTATACAGACTTAGTTGATATTTTTAAGAATCTCACCCCAAAGTAGCAGAGTATACATTCTTTTCAAGGGGACATGCAACATTTTCTAGGATAGACTACAATTCAGGCCATAAAGCAAGCTTTAATAAATTTAAGAATATTGAATCATGAAGTATCCTCTCTAACCACAAGGGTATGAAGTTAGAAATCAATTATTAAAATAACATGCAAACACATAGAGGCTAAATAACATGCCACTAAAAATAAATGGGTTAACAATGTGATCCAGAAAGAAATCAAAAGATACCTTGAGACTAATAAAAACAAAAACACAATCATCCCAAATCTATGGAACACAGTAAAAGCAGTCCCAAGAGGAAAATTCATAGCAATACAGGCTTACCTCAAGAAACAAGAAAAATCTCAAATAAACAACCTAACTTTACATTTAAAAGGATTACTAGAAAAAAAAACAACAAATGTTGCCCAAAGTGAGTAGAAGAAAGGAAATAATAAAGATCAGAGTGGGAATAAACAAGAGTCTAAATATATAAAAATTAATAAAAAAAACCTGTTTTATTGAAAATCTAAACAAAATTGTTAAACCTTTAAACAAACTCATCAAGAATAGAAGAGAAATGGCCCAAATAAATAAAATGAGAAATACAGTAACTTACAACTGACACCAAAAAAAAATAGGATTATAAGACAGTACTGTGAAATATGCCAATAAATATGCCAACAAATTGGACAATCTGGAAGAAAGGAATGAATTCCTAAATACATGATCTACAAGACTGAATAAAAAAGAAACAAAAAGTCTGAACACACCAATTACTACTAAAAAACCAAACAAAAACACCTGCCAAGGATCACAAATTCTGGACTCCACTTACAGGTGAGATCATATGGTATTTGTCTTTCACTGCCTGGCTTGATCTCACCTATTAGTGGAATCTAATCAACAAAACAAACAAGCAAGCAAAATATAACCGGAGACATTGAAATAGAGAACAAACTGACAGTGACCAAAGGGGAGGGGAGAGGGTGATAATGGGGGAAAGAATGGAAGGGTCGTTGAGGAACATGTATAAAGGACCCTTGGACAAAGCCAAAGGTGGGGGGGTGATCGATGGTGGGTGGTAGGTGTGGTTAGGACAAGGGAAAGGAATGGGGGAAAATGAGGGCAACTGTAATTGAACAACAATAAAAAATAAGTCAAAAAACATTAGTAAATCCTATAAAGACCCAGGCATGTACTCCCACTTTTAAAAAGTCTACTAAATAATCGAAGAAATGCCCACCTAAGGCACATCATTTTAATGTAAGAGTACCCAGCTTAGAAAAAGGAGATGATTTTAAAAGCTTCCAGAGAGAATGAAAGGGACTACATACTAATTATTTGGAATTGGAATGACAGCAGGCTTTGAGAGCAATTTTGGAAGCTGTAATAATATAGAGCAATAATTTTAAAATTCTGAGAGAAAAGTCATTTCCAAATTGAACGCAATATCCTCAGTGCTACTATCAACCAAGTGTGTGAGGCAACAAAGATATATTCAGTTATGCAAAGTCCCAGAAAAAAACTGTACTTCCTGCCCACTTTTTAAAAGAAGCTTCATGGAAAGTTCTTCCAAATCAAGAACTAGCCCAGGACCAAGAAATTCCTGTGGACAGAAGGAAAAGGAGTCAGCAGAACGAGGGCGAAGGAAAGGGCAAAGATTTCACTTGTGCTGTTGACCTGGAGAGCAAAACAGAATTGAGCGGTAGAGGTCTGCAGGGTGCATGTCTCTAAAGTGGCAGAATAAAACTGACACCAAGTACCTGAAATGTATACATATATTTACTCCCGCAAAGCTGTCGTTATTCTCATTTTATGACGAAACTGAAGGTCCAAGGTGAATGAACTTGCTCCGTGTCCTGCTGCAGGTGTTTGAGCACTGAAAACGAGGTGTGTGTGTCTTCAGAGCCCCTCCCTCCTTGAGCACCTGTAACGCAAGGTCTGCTGCCCACCCCACCCCAGTCCACAGTTCCTGTGACTGAGGTCTTCACAGGTGTTCACAGGTTATAAGGAAGCATCCTGCTCATTTTTTTGAGTATCTTCCTCTCTGTTCCTTAGATGAAGAATTGCAAAAGCAGGAAATTCATGGTTGGTCGTCCAGGTCTTTCTTTACTCCCAGGAAGCACTTCTGCAGCAGCACGGAGTGCTCAACTTGACACATTATGATTCGAGGGCCAACACTTTGCTTCCTCTCTTCTTATCTGTGCAAACGCCAATCGAGCCAATCTTGCTGAACCCATTTCCTTATTTTATTTTTTTAAGATTTTTTATTTTTATTTTTTATTTTTAGAGAGAAGGGAAGGGAGGGAGACAGAGAGGGAGAGAAACAGCAATGTATGGTTGCCTCTCACATGGCCCTCACGGGGACCTGGCCTGCAACTAGGCATGTGCCCTGACTGAGAATCGAACCGAGACCCTTTGTTCCCAGCCCACACTCAATCCACTGAGCTACACCAGCCAGGGCCCATTTCCTTATTTTTAAAATGGTGGTTGGTATACCTACAGTGGAAGTTATGAAAGCACATGTTATATAAAGCACATAAATATGTACAGCATTTTGATGTCATCTCTCAAAGCCCTCCCTTTGCAGAGACTTGTTTTCAGAGGATGGTATGTCACTTGTGATAATTTTGAACTTGGGAGAACAGTGCCCCACGTAAGTACCTGAAAAACTATGAGGTAACTCCTCAGAGGAGCCTGGGGCTCAGGCCAGGATTCCTGCTGGGTGGTGGGGAGCCAAGCAAAAAAAAAAAAAAAAGTCCAGAGCTGTTTCCTCTCTGAACAATGAGAACATGGAATGGTGTGACTGGCAAGGGGCCAGGCAGCTGTTCTTCTGGTCCTGGGAGGATAGCAATGATCTCTTATTGCAAGGAGAGAGACTGAAGTTAAACCTGAATAAGTATTTTCTGAGCATAGGCTCTGTGAGACTCTGGAATGTAAGGTTAAAGAAAGGAGAGTTGGAATGTTCTTCTTTGGAAATGTTGAAAAAGGAAAAAAAATCTGCTTGAATGTTGGGTTGCTTAAAGGCAGAAAAATGGATTAGCTCCTTTCAGACCCAGGAGTTAATATTCAGGAAAGAGATCTGTTTCTTCTCCCACCTCCCCTTGCATAATAAAAAATGCATTTTCTATGCTTCTAAGCATTGACACATGTACTATTCCCTCTTAATCATCCCCACACCTCTCCTCTTCCCCGCACATCTGGTCCGGTTGTCAACATCGTTTTATATGGGGGTTCACTTCTTGTCCCGGGAGTTCCTCAGGAAGCACATATTCCCGAAAGCAAGAGCCTCACCCCTAAGAAAGCTTCAGAAGTCCAAATAGACCATCAAAGCCGCCATGCAGGTTCCACCTTCTCCATCTTGTTTTTAGAGGCAGCACGTAGCGCTGAGTTTTAATTCGCAATAACGAACCAAAGCTTCCCATCAATCAGTTAGCAATCAACAAATACAAGCTTGGTGTTTTTGAGCAAGAATTCTTAAATCCCTTTCTCTGTGTTGTTTCACTCCTGCCAACAAAGAGTACAGTTAACTAAAAGTCATTGGGCAAAAGAAGCTTTTGAAAGGTGTAACATCTGTGAGCTCTGGGCCCCCCAGATCATTAACCTTTGGAACCCCGGGAGTTGCCAATACAATGGTGAAGAGTATGGAATTTCCTGATGCCATGTGGCAAGCATGTCAAGGAAATGAGAAACCCCACAAGTGACTCGCCAGGCTGCCTCCCTCACTGCAGTGCAGTGGACGTTTTCAGTGTCTCTGGGGCACAGCTGGCTCAGGTGGGTGAGGATAGCCACGAGTGGGGCTACAATTCAAAGTAAAACTCTCAGCTTCCAAGGTCTTTCCCCCCAAGGCCAGACTAATTTAATTTTTTTAGTCCCTTTGCTTGCCCCTCAAAACCAACAGTAAAGCGGCATCTATGGAGGATACAGGAGTTTCTGAATCTACTACAATTAGGTCCAAACCTCATGACTATATGGACTTCTCTGGAGGAGATAGTCTAAAACTTTCTTCATGTTCCCTTGGAAGTTTGTGATGGCAAAATATACAGATCCACCGTGTTTAAGCAAACTCTCTTCGGTCCCCTCTCTGCCCCCAGAACTTCCCTGCCACAAGCCACGTGGGTGTCTTGCCACTGATTTGCGGAGCGAAGCCCTTGCTTTGATGGCAGCATCGGAGCAGTAGTGCAGCAGCAGCATTCAGGAGGCGAGCGAAGGGACTTTCTCATCGAGGCAGTGGATGTAGGGGTGCTCTAGGTGGTCTCCAGGGTCTCCTTCAATTCACTGAGTCCAAGGTTCTAGGACTCAACGAATTATGAGCCAGAAACGAGAACTTGGTCCTCATTTTATTCTTGCTGTTCTTTTAAGGAAAAGCCTCTCTCATTGCCTTTCTGGCTTTCAAGGGACTGAGTCCAACGAGTAAGAGATGTGGTGTGTTGTCTGTAGGTAAAAGCCGGGGGGGTCTCGAGGCCAGGGATGCGGAAAGGGAATGGACAGCTAAGGTGCCCAAAGGGCACAGCAGGTAGTCCTAGAAAGTGTGGGTGAGGCTGGTACGACCTGGTATGACAACTCCGGGCAGAAATATTCCAGTGTCTTAACTGCATTTAGAAAGAGTCTGTATAGGGGTTTTATTTATTTAATTTTTTAAAAAGATTTTATTTATTTATTTTTAGAGAGAGAAGGGAGGGAGAAAGAGAGGGAGAAACAGCAATGTGTGGTTTCCTCTCACATGGCCCTTACTGGGGACCTGGCCTGCAACCCAGGCATGTGCCCCAACTGGGAATCGAACCGGGACCGCTTGGTTCCCAGCCCACGCTCAATCCACTGAGCTACACCAGCCAGGCTATTTATTTAATTTTTATCTTTTGTATTTTTCAGAACCACACTTAGAGAGCTGTAGCCCTCTCCCTACCACTTCATGTCCCGCTTGACTTAGGTAAGGACAGACCTTCCAAAACAAAACCAACACCAATAAAGTGTGATGTGGTGACCCCATCTGCATCTCCATATTCCTCTCCTCCTGGGCCCCCCGTGGAGCCTGGAGGGGCAGTGAACTGAAGCAATAGCAGGAGTGGCCACCATAGGCCAGCAAGCCTGGGCAGAAGAGATCAATACAACTTACAATAAACCCCTGTTGCTCCAGGGAAGAAACACCTACAGTGTGGCATGAGAGAGACAGAGGTGGAGAAAGTTAATTATTAATTAACTAATTTGTTCAGAAAATGTTAACGTTCCTACCATGTAGTAGCTCTGCAGCACGGCATGAACCACTGTGGGAGAACTTGTCCTTTCAAGGAACTTGTGAGGCACTCGCAGAAACTGCAATAGGTTGCAAGCTCAATGCAGAGAGACCAATTAACTAACTGGATGCAGGCAGTGACTGCTGCGGGGTTTTGGAGACGGGAAAGATCCCTCCACGTGAGGATGGTCAAGAAGGGCTTTGTGGAGGTACTAAAAACTCAAGTGCTTTAGGAGATGCATAAGATTTAGAGAAGGTAAGTCACGGGTCAAATTCCAGGTTGGGAGGGAAAATGTGAGTATGAAAATATTAGATATTATTGATCAATAGTTAGTTAGAATGAAGCTGTGTAAAAGACCTTGAATGCCATGCAAAAGGTTTCCAATTTTATCTTGTGGGCAAAGTTTCATAAAATTTTCAATGTTTTTCTCATTCTTTCTTCCATTCTCTTTTTACTTCTCCTTCCCTTCTGTTACTTTTATTTGTCTAAATTTCACTTTTAAATTTTATATAATCACAATTTTGTACATTTTATTCACTGTTGAGCCATGTAGTTTACTGGGATTACAATACCCCCCACCCCCCCCAGCACTCTGAATTAATAATTGTACCATTTAAAATGTATTTCCAATGCACTTACCACTAAGTTACCCAAAACTTCACTTAAGGGCTGTCTTCTCTCAGAACTTATGTTTGAACATGTCAGGATGCTCTGGGTTTCCTGTTGTCTTGGAGATGTACTTCTGGAGCCGTCTGGGCCCCGCTTCAGTCTGGGATGGATGCTTCCTACATGCATCACACAGGGCCTCCCTGCCATTCCCCCTTAGCCCTCTTGGATACTTCCTTCACTCCTCTCCCAGGATGGACATCCTGTCTCTTGGATCTTGCATTTTCCTATTTCCTCATTTTTGTAGAACACACCCTCCAGTGTCTGAAGAAAGAGTGTAGAGAAACTACTTTTTCAAGGCCCTCTCTATTGAAGGAAGGTCTAATTGGGCTCTTTATTGATGGTAAGTATAGAATTCTAGATTGGAAATTATTTTTCTCAGAATCGTGGAAGTATTTTTCTGATGTCTTCTAGCTTCTAGTGCTACTGTGAAAAGTCGTGTGCCGTGCAGATCTGTCTTCCTTTGTAATTTTCTGGGTTTGCCTCTTGAGAATCTTTCTTCCTGGAACTCTTCTTCTTCTCCTTCTTCTTTTTTTGTCCTCACCAACAGACTTTTTTTTTTCATTGCTTTTAGAGAGAGAGGAAGGGAGAGAGAGAAACACTCACGTAAGAGCAGCAATTGGTTGTCTCCTGGGGTTCTTACACACCTGGACCAGAGATATGCGCCTGTACAGGGGACCGAACCCACGACCTAGACATGTGCCCCGATGGGGAATCCAACCACCGCCCTTCAGTCATGGGAGGGTGCTCCAGGCAGCTGAGCCGCAGCAGCCAGGCTGGCACTCTTCCCAGTTCCAATGACAGAGAGCCACGGATCCTCTAATTATTTTCCATTTCCTATTTCCTTCTCTTTCTGTCTTTTTGTTCCACATTCTGTGATACATCCTCAGCCTTAGTTTCCAACTCTTACATTAGATCTTTTATTTTGACTACCTTCTTTAATTTTTCTAAGGGTCTTAATTGTAGTTTTCTGTCTCATTTTCTCCTGGCATCATCTCTATTCCCTCTGAGTTTCTTTGTCCCCAAATTTGTTTTACTTTAGCCTCTAACTTTTCAGTTGAAAGTTTTCCTCAAACATGTGGTGATTTTTGACTCTCTCATCCTATTGAGAAGATCAACATTAAAAAACTAATTGGAAGCTCTTGTTACCTAGGAGGTGCTTGTCCATTGGTAAGCTTCCCTGCAGGGAACCACAGTGGTCAGAATCTCTCGTTATTTTTTCAAGGCTGGTAACATGTTTTTGTTTTCTATGTATTTTTTTTTTCAGAGAGAAATGCTTCGATTTCTTAACTGGTTTGAGGAAAGGTTACATGGGCCAAAACCAATCTGTTAGCATTCATGAGCCCGAGGGGAAAACATTCCCAGGGATCTCACTGTTTCATATGTAGTTTTATTTTATCCCCTCTGTTTTCAGTAACACATTCCATCGTCCACTCGCCTGGTGTTCCATGTCCTAAAGAGAATTAATCTAAAGTCTTCTGCCAAGACAAAGCAGAAACAGCTACTACTTCTTATGTAGACATTGAACTCATTTAAATTTTCAACCCCACCTTCTCCCTTGATTTGAGAGGCATTTGGTATTCTAATTCTTATGTCCCATGAAGTTCTTTGGAACAAAGAATTTTTATCTTTGCAAATTATTAAAGTCACCCACTGCTCTGTTGGTTTTCTGTCTTCCAAATGTTTGAGGTTTTATCTTCTGTTCCAGTCTCTTAAATATCCTTCTGTCGTTTTTGTGGAATTACAGGAGGAAGCAGAAGTAAATATAATATTTTAATCCATTGCTATGGACCAGAACTCAGGACAATTCTATAAATAAAACAAGCTGCACATTTGAAAGACAGTAATGAACACATGGGCCAGACATAGTCTTCTTTTAATCTGAAGGTAAGTTGAGGTACATGTGTGGATATGTATTCTTGGGTCATATTCACAGTCACACCGTAGCCTCACAGCTGGGAAAATATCCTCAGACTGCCACAGGAAATTAGGAGCTGCCGGAGGCTTCTGGAAATGAGACATGGAGAAAGCAGGGATTTTAAAAAACAATCATCAGAAAATGGGGTAAATGATAAATTGGATGTAGGAAAGGCTGAAAAGAAAGAAGAAAGGATAGGAGCTTTTTAAATAGGTGGATATAAGATAATAAGGCCTACCCAAGGAAGTAAGTTTTACTCATTTAATAAGCCATGTATGTGTCTAGGGAGACCATTAGGTACCAGGCATTTTGCCAAACTGTGCATTTATAACTGTGGGCAGTTGCATTTTCCAAAGATGACTGCACAGATGCAGACTATCTGCACACTCTTCTTCCAGGGTGATTCGACCCTCCTCTGTGGGGCTTAGAGATGGGTTATATGTACTTCCCTCCACTGAATCTGGTCTACCTGGGACTAGGACAAAATAGGCACTCCATGACTGGCCTAAATGATGGAAGTAAAATGGCCTCGGCCCGGTTCGCCTTGTCTTTGGAGCCCTGAGTGCTCATATAGGACATGCAGCTTATCTGAAGTTGCTGTGAAGGAGAAACCATGAGGAGACAGATGGAGGGAGAGACACCCGGAGGACCCCTGCTGCTTGAGTTTTCCCCCCGTTAGGCACCAGCCGTGTGTGTGAGGAAGCCTTGGGGAGGGTCCTAGCTCCAGCCTCGCTACACTGATATCTCCTCTACCTCGATGATAGTTGTGGAGAACCCTAAAAGATAGCAATAATAATACATGCTATTTTGAGCCACTGAGTTTTGAGGTGACTTGTTATGCAGCCATAGAGGAGGGTAAATAAATAATTACAGTACAATGTGATAAATCTCATAGCTGTGGATGCCTAGTGGGAGAAGTTTCTGATGCTGCTCCCACCATGTGGGAGAGGAGGTGCTAAGGCCAGGGAGTGTTTGCAGGAGAGGTCAGTTATGCTCTGCAACTTTCAGGGTGAGTAGGTGCGTGTCAGCTACGTACTGGAAATGGAGACAAAGAGACACGTGGAGGCAGGAGAAAAAAATTGATAGCATTTTGTTAGTGCCTGACTATGGGACAGGGCACAAGGGAAGAGATAGGTTCTAAGTGGCTATGGGGGGTTACTCTCTTATTATTCATTAAAGATATTCTAGTCCCAATGGTCACTGTCTACACAGCGTCTTTCACCCCATTTAAATAATCTTACATGAATTGGATCAAAATATACAGTGTTTAGTAGTAGAGTCTTGATTGGTAGGAGCAAGGCAGAGTCTGGAATTTAGAACTGCAGTGGTAATATTCTCAATAAGTAGCACATGACCTCCTTTTTCTATGCAAGATTACAGAATTCAGCGCAGCTCTGCATAGCTCCGCGGGGCTTTGTCTGTGACCCACGCCCCCAGCACCTGCTGTGCGTCTGCCGGGGCTCAGGCTGTGCTCCCCTCCTGCATACGCACCTGCGGACATAGAGAGGTAAGGACGAATCACTTTCCAGTTCCTTGGCTTATTCACCCCTTGGCACCAGCCCATCACCAAGTGGCATGTTGGGGTGGAGAAGCAGAGTGGCTGTGGAGGAGACTGGAGGGGAAATAAGCATTTCCTGGAAGAGGACTTCTTGGTATTCACTTCTGATCCAGAGAACAGAAAACAACTTAATGAAGAGACTGTGCTTAATGACAAGGAAGTAAAATGTTCCTTATTTCGTGGGCTCCGCCACTAATGAAAACTTCCAGCTCACCCTGGCTGAGTGGATTAACTATGCTACAAGAACTCACTGTCTCCAAAACTTGAGCATTAATTGCAGGGCAGGAGCACCTACAACGTGGGGGGAGACTGTAGCCCTCCCATCTTTTTGGATGCTTCTCTGCTATGAAACCACACCTGCCAGTGTGCACCTGGGCGCTCCAAGAAGAGGACGCGTTCTGCATGACGGAATATCCTTTCAGACCCACGCACCTGCCATGTTTATTCCTGAAGCTCGGCATGCACTTTCATGCCTTTCGTACCTGCCCTGTTATTTCTTTTCCCTCCTTTCCTCGTCTAAAACATTTAC
This sequence comes from Micronycteris hirsuta, assembly GCA_004026765.1. Lineage (NCBI taxonomy): Eukaryota > Metazoa > Chordata > Mammalia > Chiroptera > Phyllostomidae > Micronycteris > Micronycteris hirsuta. The sequence goes on along the minus strand of PVJI01000297.1, from coordinate 76,988 downwards.
TCTCGTCCTCAGAAGCACGCTTTAGTAGATCCCTGTCTACAAAAGAGGTAGAATTGGTTGTTTATTCTAAAGGCTGCCTTTGCCCATCATCAGTGAAACATGGAAACAGTGAATATGAATTTTGGGGTTAGATAGACAAGGATTTACATCTTGACTCTGAAGATGACTAATTCTGTGGTTTGGTGGAAGTCAGTTGTATTAGCTTCCGAGGGCTGCAGTTACATAGTGTCCCAAATTTGGATGGCTTGAAACAGTAGAAATGTCTTGTCTCACTTGGTCTGGAGGCTAGAGTCCCAAATCATGGTGTTTGCAGGGCAGGTTCTCTAGGAAGGCTCTGGGGGGAGTCCCTCCTTGCCTCTCCTCACTCCTGGTGTTTGTCTGCCACTGCCAGCACTCTCTGGCTTGTAAATGCACCACTCCACTCTCTGCTTCCATCATTACATGGGTCTTACTCTTCCTGCATATCCCTACATTGTATTTCCTCTGTGTGTGTCCATCTCTGTCCTCAAACTACTCTTTCTTCTCAGAACACCAGTCATGTTGGATTAGGCCCCACCCTAGTGACCTCATCTAACTTTATCACAACTATAAAGACCTTATTTCCGAATAAGGTCAGATTCAAAAGTTACATTTGAAGGAGAAACTGCTGGCTTTGTTTCTTTCTTTGTGACTTTTGCTGCTTCCCATGAAGCACTTTGCCTCTTGTCCTGGAGATCCCCAGCCCTGACTGGCTGCCCCAAGACTCCTCTTATGTGCCTATCGCCTGGGCCCAGACTCAGTGACATCTGCCCAGTCCACAGGAAGAACTACTGAGGGTGCAAAGCAACCAGTATCCTTATGCCTGGCCTTCCCAGCCCTGAGGCAGCATCCTAGAGTCCTGACAATTCCTTCACATCATTGCTCAAATGAAAGCCATCAGAAAAAAGTTTATTTCTCCTGGGGAGCCCTGCTGGCATGGGCTCTGCTGCCTTTGCTGTGTGATTATTCCTTGTCCTTTGAAATTAGCGATAGTCAAAGCAATAAAGAGTAACTTTATGCTCTAGAACTGACAGGGAAAACTTTTTAAGTAATGGTTTGTGGCTGATGGATTTAGAAAACCAGTGAATGTGACAGCTGAACATAGCACAGCTCTACAGGAGTGGTGGGGTGATTATCTTTTGCGCATCCTGCAAGGGGATTGAAACAATTCAGTAGATCAAATGTAGTTTTTATTGGCTTTTGCTCAGTTTCTTTCAGAAAGTAAATATTTCAAATTACTGTTCATATATCCCTTTATAGGTCATTTAAAAATGCTATAGTTAATTTTTGCATAGTTGAGAAGATAAGCTTTTGATTATGAATACGTAAGTTCAGATGCACGCTCCACTGTTTGCTTACTCTGTGGCATTGGGCAGGTCACTTATCATACTGATGCCTCAGTTTCTGCCACTGTAACATGGAGGTAAGAATGGTATCTACCTTGTGCATTTGGTGCAAAGATTAGTTAATGGAAGATAATGTAGTTCGCACCTGGGCCAGAATAAATGCTTGTTGTTAACTCTTTTATCCCTCCCTCCCTCCTCTTTTCTTCCCCTCCCTTCATCCTTCTCTGTACATTTATAAAGTACATACAACACAGGAAATATACAGATGAGTCACATATAATTTCTGTTCTTGGTGAATTTAGGAAGATACAGTTGTAAACAGCAACCATACATACTGATCCTAAACCAGAAATATGTCCAGCCCGTTGTGGGGAGCATGAAGTAGATTTACCAAGGCAACATTTAGAGGTTTGCATAGCTTGTCTTTCTGATACGAGATACAGGATGGAGTCCCCATCTGGCACTTATGCACTCATGGGAATGGAGACCAGGCTGGGACAGCAACTGATTACGCCCCCTCAAGTACTTCCAAGCTCCTTCCTGTCTTCATAGCCAGGCTTCTAGAAATGGTTTACATTCTCTTTCCAGCACAGATTTTCCCTCACTCTTAAACCTACGGTAGTCAGATTTTCATTCACATGACTCCGTGAAAACTTCTGGAGGCAAACTTCAACGGTCTGTTCAATTCTCTTACTCTGCTATTTTTTCTTATATTTCCTATCAATACTTTATATATATATATATATATATATATATATATATATATATACACATACATATATATATTAAGCCTCCAAAATAAAAATATTTCTGTTTTTTATTTTTTAATTTTTTATTGTTCAATTACAGTTGTCCCCATTTCTCCCCCCATTGCTCTCCCCTGCCTTACCCACCCCACCTCCCACATTCAATCCTCCCCCCGACCCATTGCCTTTGTCCACGGGTCCTTTATACACGTTCATTGATGACCCTTCCCCTTCTTTCCCCTGTTACCTTCCCCCCTCACCTCTCTGGTTACTGTGACCTTGTTCTTTATTTCAGTGTCTCTGGTCCTATTTTGCTCACTTATTTGGTTTGTTGATTAGGTTCCACTTCTAGGTGAGAGTGTATGGTATTTGTCTTCCACCACCTGGCTTGTTTCACTTAGCATCATGCTCTTCAGTTCTGTCCGTGCTGTGCAATCGCTGTGGAGGATCAGCTGTGCAGGGTTTCACCTCAAGGAGCAAGACTCAGTGCAGCAGGGTTCTGGAGCTCACTGAGCCCCCCCGCCTTGAGTGTCACTGTGGATGTGTTTGGTGGTGCTTCAGCGTGGTCTGACGCTGTCCACCAGGTGCTTTGGCTCTGGGGCCTCCCAGGAGGTGCAGGCCAAAGTCAGCCTCTGCCTATGCTTTGCCTAGAGCCACCTGGCATGAGCTACAAAATGATCTGCAGATGCCTGCTACTTGTTCTGGGCTTGGAGGTGCCCATGAGAGGCCAAGATGAGAACCAAGGATAGCTCTTGCTGGTTCCAAGTCTGGGGCACACCATGGACAGATGCTGCTTGTTTGAGAGATTTTAGAAAAGTATCAGTGTGAGCCGTGATAGATTGTTTGTATTGGAAAACCTCTAGAGAGGGTCTGGGTGGACTTGCAAGTTGGGTGGGGTGGGGTGAGGTGTCAGGGAATCACCAGATAAAGGCAAGCAGTGTTAGCTAGGTTGTTGGAGATGCAAATATCGCACCTGCCTGCTGTCTGTGTGGGTGAGGGCTCGAAAAAGGCACACTGGGTCTACCAGCACTTCTGTCTAGAAAAAAGCTGCCCCTCCGGCCCTCATCCTAATGCCAGATGATTGAGTTCCTCCCTGTATGTTCCCAGTGCCTTTCCAGCTGCTGCCCCAGCTTTGGAGCTCAGAGTGAGTGAGCTTGAATGATTTCATGTGTGGGCCCTTTAAGAGGAATGCCTGTGACTCTAGGAGCCATCTGTCTCACTCAGCCATGATGTCCACAGATTTTCACAGCCAGAAGCTATGGAGACTTCTCTTCCTGGCACTGGAACCCTGTGCTGTGGGGCCTGGTTCAGGGTTGAGATTATCTGGCCCCTCAAGGGAGACTCTTCACTGTGGAGATACCCCTCCCAATTTTTCTCCTGCACAGGTAGGTGTTGGACCAGCCCATTCCGTGTCTCTGCCATTCATTACCAGTCTTGATGTAGCTTCTTCTTTGTGTCCTTAATTGTATAACTTCTGCTTGGCTAGATTTTAGGCAGTTCTGAATTTTGGTTGTTCTTTAGTTTAATTATAATTTTGATGTGTCAAAATATTTCCCAAAGCTTCTCCCTGTGGGGGGCTCCACCTGCAGGGCCCCCACCCTGCTGCCATGGTTAAGAATAAATCTACCAAGACATGATCTGCTTGGGGAGGAAAGGTGGCCAATCTCTCAAAGGAGAAGGGCCAGGAGCCTGCTCCTCAATGGGCTTTTATTGGGTTCAGTTTGCACAGGAATACAGGTAAAGCTCATCAGTCATTGTCAGGCAGTAAGGATCAAACAATAGATAACATACAAAGAACTGTGAGAGCTTATTCTGAGTCAGGGTCAGTTAGCTAAAGGGCCATAAGACTTTGGGGAAATAAACTCATCCTATGCTTGGACCCTTATCATTTAAATTAAGGGTATTCTATTGAACAAGAATAAAGTAATTTTAAAAAATATAAAAATTAATTAATTAATTAATTAATTAATTAATTAGGGGTATTCTTAGCAAAGCAGGTTTCACAAGATTTTAAGCATTCTTTCTTGGGCCTGATCACCCTGGGGAACCTGCCCTTTCCAGCCCAGGGTTGTACTGTCCTCTGGCATTGTTTCAGGCTTAAGTCAGGCAGGGGAAGTAAGGCAGCCAAGAGATTAGGAGACTTCTCGCAGACAGAAGGAGAACTCAGGCTCTGTCAAAGCCAAGGGGCGAGAGTCCATTACTCCCTTTTTCTATAGCACCCCCAAGTCCTTCCCTGACCTTCCTGACTCTGCCTGTCTTAGGTCCTCCCTTCTTTGAGGAATCTTACCCATCATTGGCTAACCAGTCATCTGCCCAGGGCCAAGCAGGGTGAAGTAAAGGGGGCAGAGGCGGCGCCCCCACCAGGAAGATAAGCTTTGTCTCCTTAGTGGCTTATGGTCCCAAGGTCTCTCACTCAGCCTTAGCCATGGGGGGGTTACAGCTTCTGAAACCGGGCAGGGCGGTTCCCAACATATCCCCATCAAAACTAAGTAATTTTTCTCCCTCTATGTTTCTTTTTTATTTTGATACTACTTCTAATGAAACAACCATCACATTACATTTTCATTTTTTCTTTAGGATTTTGCCAGCCCTAGACGACAAGACCAGAGCAGCAACAACAGTTAGGTTATATATTATGGTTGCTTGAAGTGATGTTTTTACAGCGTTGGTAGAAATGTGTGGAAGGAGATAGAGTCGATGACACTTGGTAGCGTGATTAATTGTAGGAAGTCAAGGTGAAGTCCAGATGAAGGATGATGTCTAGATTTCTCACTTGGACAACCTGATAGACAGTGATTATAGTAGCTGTAGATAAGGAGAGCTAGAGGAATAGAGGCTTTGGGAGAAAATAAATTAGTACAGTGTTGCACATGAATGTGTATGGGGATCCAGAAGAAGGTGTTCTGTGGGCAGGTAGATGCACAAGTCTCTGGTCTGGCCTTACAGTATTCATTAATTTGTTTTTTGATTAGCAATGGACACTTGGGCACAGTTTCCATCAGAAAATTAGCTTTATTTACATGCAAAAAAGACTTCTTCTTAGACTTCTGCTATTCTCATAAAAAGTAGTACACTACTCTCAACTCATTGATAATTGGTTAGGTAAATGCATGTGTGTTTTTTAATAATATCTTTTGCTTTCTTTTTCTTGTAATATTGCATTAGCTCAAACTGCCAGTATTATGTTGAATAGTGGAGGTGAGAAAGGACATATGTGTGTTTTAAAAGAAACCTTAGTATATAATTATAGAATGTGCTAGCACAATGTAATGTGATTTTCTAATGAGGTTGCACTAACATTAGGATAATTGGTAGTAGTTGGTTTCTAATACCCATTCTCCTCTTCCTTATTGTAATGGGATTTTAGCTGAATATATGCTGTCCTAGAAAAATGACTACTTTTATTAGCTTCCTCATACATGTGCCCAGGTTACTGGACATTGGATGTCAGCCAAAATGTGAGGCAGCTTTTAGGGATTCTTCACAGTGGTGGCTAGTCCATACCTCTCCCTCGGTTCTTCACTGTCTTTTGCTTCCTTTCTGTCTTCCAGAGTGAGGATGCTTCAATCTTGGACCATAGTATACGAGGGAAAGGGTAAAAGTATGACCTGATAGGAGTCAGAGAGCCTTGTTGGAACAGAGCCACCATATTAGTTCTGGACTGCCAGCCTGCATTGTCTTCTGTGTGAGACAGAAAAAAGCTACTGTGGTGAGCCATTTTTTATTTACTCTATGTCAGTATAATCTTAACCGATAAACAACAAAGTGAGTGTTAGCCCACCCTTTTCATGCCACTTCTCATTGTTTTTCCTGTTTATATGAAATGTTTTTTCACACTCTTGCCCAAAAAGAAACCTTAAAACACTACAGAACCAGCTAAATGCCCTTGTGCTCACAGAGCCCAGTGCTGTGGGGAATTTGTGCACAGAGCATTATGGGAGCTCTGAGATAAGTATATCTAAACAACAAAGAAGCTCGACAAAGGCCACTCGGAGTGGTAGAAATTTCAGCTAGAAGTCCATAGCTTAGTCAGTAGTTGCTAGGAATCTGACGTGTCTGGAGTATAATTTGTGTGGCTGAGGTTGAAGCTAAGGAGGGGAACAGGAGCCTGATATTGAAAGGTCTCTTGTGCTATGCTTCCTTCTCTCTCATGCTCCCTGGGAGCATTTTTTCCAAAGAACAATAATGGAGACAGTCTTGCCCATCTCTATAAGCAAAGCAGTTAAAGCAGCTTGGGGAAACTGAGAAACAAGGTGAATCTAAGGATGTAAGGCTGGAAAGGGGGATAAAAATATCAGTAAACTCTACCAATAGTACAGCAGCTCCAGAAAGACAGCCTTCCAAAAGCTGTCTTCTTTCCAGTTATCACAGGACCTAAAATCTACCCTAAGTGGCATATTTATTAACTTTTATTAATGATGTCTTTGAATTCATATGAGAAACAGGGGACATTGATAAGAACTAAAATGATTTACTTACAAGGTTTACTATTATTTGATGGCAGGGAAGGGTCATGTGACAATGGAGTCCAATCAGAATTTGAGGAATGGAAGTGATAGAAGGTAAATGAGATCAGGGAGGAAATGACCCAACTGCAATAACAAGCTGCCTGCCAGAGCAGCAGGTGTAGGTCAGATAATGAGAAGTCAGAGGGTTATTGCTGCTGACCACCTTCCCACAACTGATTGTGCAGATAATCTGGGAGGAAACTATCCCAAAAGGCTGTGATGGAGAGCTGACAGATTAAGGAGAGAGCAGCGCACTGCAGGACGAAAAGCCAAACTTGTTGGCTGCTGCATCCTCCTTGCTGCCACTGCTCTTACATCAATGCTCCCCAGTGCAGGCTCAGCCTCACTTGCCAAATAAGGCAGGGTGTTAGAAGACTTGGCCTCCTGCCCACCTGGGTACCTGCTGGGAGAATTTTGCACATGCTGCTAAGTGCTCAGTGCACTCAGGGCCCCCTTTTACGCTCTTAATTACCCTGAAATTCAGCCACATGGTCCTTCTGCTTGTCTGGACCAATACTTGATGGCAGCTGGTATAGAAACCTACCAAACTCCCAGAGCCCTTAAGTTCCATCTTCACTCACTAGGGAGGATCCTCCCAAGTCACGGAGAAGAGTATGTATTTGTGTGTACTTGTGTGGACACATGTGTATGCCTGGGCTTATGTATGTACCTCTTGGTTCCAGACAATGATCTGTATGTATATGCAGAAGAAGGGGAGTGGAGGGGTACAGCTCTGCTCAGAAAGATTCTCTTGACTGTTGATGATGACTTGAGGACAATGTTTTAAGCTTTCTCAAGACAACAGAAGTAATCTAATCTCAATGCGAGGAAGCACAGAAATATTCTGGTAAATATTTACTGACTGTGTTTATTTTTCCAGATAGAGAGGAGGCAAAGTTTTCAGAACATTATTTTGGATTTTGGGCAGAGTGGAAGAAAGTATAATTGAGGTAAATTTTTGAATTGGGATTATTTTGCTCTCCAGCACAAATTCTCCACATCCCCCTTGGTCTGACTCTGTTTTGAGAAGAAGGTTTTGAAATGGTAGTTGGGTGGTGTATGATTTTACACATGTGCACTCACAGGTGCCCAAACATACATGTATGCATTAACATGCTTTCCTAGTACATGCAACGTGAAGAATGTTTTGCTAGAAATCTTGGGGCGGGTGGAGTTTTATATCCATCCTGGGAGGTCTCCAACTCTGTTAATGAGTAAAAGTATAACAGACAACAGTAAGTGTTAGAAGCCAAATAACTGCTAAGGTCACATACACAGGAAGTTCGGAGATGGACAGAATGTCCCCCATGGCAACTCCCAGGAAAACCTGTTGGGAGGAGCCGGGCCATGCAGCTGGCTTAGAAGTATGAAGACTGTTCTTATATGAGTTTTTATATATTCAGTGTTTGAACATGTTACTGAAACTGTCATTGAGAAAAAAGCAAACTGATGATGACATGTAGGGACAAGCTACGAAGTTCTCAGAGATCTCAAAGTGCGCCATGACCGTTGCCTTCACGGTGAAGTCGCTCCCCTGCTGATATAGTAGGTGGCCATGCTCTTTAAACCCCCGTTCTCCTCTCCAGCTCATTGGGAGGCTTCACTTTGATGTCCTCAGAAGGTCTCCTCCCAACCTCACAGGGAGTTCTCTTTCTAACTTTTATCTTTGCAGCGCTAGGATTAGAGAGCCAGTCAGCAAGGGGAGACAGATACTGGCAGCCGTCCTGCTCACGCAAGATGATTGATTGATTGGGTCTTCCTTCTATTCGTTTAACTCATTTAACAAAACCTGATTATCCGTAAGTAGTGTAGTTCTATGCTAGGGACTTCCTCCCAAGTGCTTGGTAAAGGAGCGGTCCTGGAAAACCAGCAGTTCTCACAGCACGGTAGTTACATGCTGGGTGCCCTTGAGCATCCTGAGGGGACCTCTAAGAACACTGGGAATTAAGGATAGCTTATGGAGAAGGAAACACTTTAGCTGAGTTTGTTTTTCTCAGAGTGTATAAGGAAAAGTAGCGGATAACTTGATGAAAGGGAACCTTGTCAAAGTGGTATAGTTGTATTTATAAATACGATGCTAATGTAATAGCCATTATTTATTACAGATAGAAGTTCTACAAGACATTACTTCAAACTTGTTTTTATTTTAATTTAACCTGGACAGGTTAAGTTAATGTTTAGCTCACAGCACCAAATAGCACTGAGATCGTAGTTATTTAAAACAATGACTTTGTAAAATATAATTGGATCCAGAAGAGTTCTTTTAAATAATCCACTGCTGTTTGCGTTTAAGTCTTTAGCTGGTAGAACATAGGATTTAACAATATCATTACTAACAGAACTTGGTTATAAAATTGAGGGCAAATGTCAAGAATTATCCTTGAAAATATTCTTGAAAATATTTTTAAAGTTTACACAAATTAACAAATTTAGACACACTAGTAAAGACCAAAAAATGCTGCATTTGTGAGCAGTATATATGTGTTTAGGGGAGATGATTCACAAAAGCATATTAAATCATTCTGAGGTGAGTTTGTAAGATGAGAAGTCTTCTATTCATAAAATGATGGCAATGAAAACTATTTACTAAAACTTATAGGATATAACCAAAGTTCTAATTTGAAGTAAACCATAGCCTAAGGTGATTTAGTTGTGAAAAATATGGAATCAGCCCGGCTGGTGTAGCTCAGTGGATTGAGCGCGGGCTGGGAACCAGAGGGTCCCGGTTCGATTCCCAGTCAGAGCACATGCCTGGGTTGCAGGCCAGGTCCCCAGTGAGGGCCATGTGAGAGGCAACCATACATTGCTCTTTCTCCCTCCCTTCTCCTCTCTCTGAAAATAAATAAATAAAATCTTTAAAAAAAAATATGTAATCACTATTGTCAAGTAGCTAGAAAACTGAAATCAGCCTCAGGAAAGCAGAAGAAATAAAATAGTAAAGTTAACAATAGAGATAAATGAATGAGAAAACAGGAAATAATCAGTATATAACATTTTAATAAAAAAATAAAAGGTAGCACATTTAAAAATATTTGAGAAAGATATAAACCTACATGTTTATGTATGCTATTAAAATAATTTTAATGAGAATCATATGTGAAAAACTTTATTCTACTTTGAAAAACATAATAAAATGGTAAATCTCTAGGGATTTGCAAATTACCAAAACTCATTCAAATAAAAACAGAAATTTTAAATAGATGAAATGATATGGCCAAAAATTTCAAAGAATTATTATGAAATTTTCTATCAGTTAAAAGTTTTAAGAACAGATAATTTCACTGATGAGTTCTTTAAAACATTAAAAGTCATGTAAAACTGAAAAATTCAAGTTCAAAGCAAAATAATGAATATATTTAATTCATTTAATAAGGTAAATCATAAACTAAATAAAAATAACCTGATGAATTTAATAAATAAACATCTATTATCTATTAAATAAATTTATAAATATCTAATTTATTCAATATAACACTAATACAAACATATTACCTACAATGAATATAATAATACTGTGGAGCATCTCATTTGTGAACGTGGATACATGCATAAAATGTCTAAATAAGACACTTATAAATAATAAATTAAATAAACTAATAAATAAAATTATAGGACATGGTTAAATTGTAACTCATTTTGAGGTAGTAGAGTATATTTCTATATAAAACAATGCAACTTTATTAAAATATTATCTCTCTGCAAGTCATAATTGAAAGGCCACATGAACATGTTAATTACATAAAATTCAGTGTCTAATATTGTAAAGAAAATTATAGTTAATTAAAACAAAAAGTATTCTTTGTTAATATTAAAAGGAGTCTATATCTTAAACCAATTACAAATATCCGAGCTCATTATAATTGGTGGAAGGTGAGAAGGAAGATGCAAAATATAAAATAGAATAAATAAAATCATTTGAAAGAAAAGCTGAATATATTTAATTTTCAGAATATTTTATTTTCGAGTTCCGGCCAAGATGGAGGCATAGGTAGTGACCCTTCACTTCCTTGCAGAACCATAAGGAGCATAACAACCAATCTGAAATCCACAAACAACCAAAAGTACCAGAAAATCAAACTGCATGGAACTCCGACAACCAAGGAATTAATTAAAAAATCAGCTAGAACAACCAGACCAATAACTGTGGAGACTGTTCGCAGACTGCATAGGCCGACTCAGAAAAACCGAAGAGATGGCGGGGGACCTCCGGGGGGAGGGCTGGCTGCCGAACTCCTTGGCTTCCAGGGAGGGGCTGACTTAAGGGGACTGAGAGGTGGCTGTGGGCTACCATGGTTGCAGCAGTAGGAGAAGCTCCCAGTCTCACACAAGAGACGACTGAAAAGTGCACTAGCGACGAGCAGGTGAGCCGCACTGTTCCCTCTCTGGCCCCTCCCTCACAGGCAGCACTGCAGCAGCAAAGGGGTTTGCCCTGCCTGGGTGAATACCTAAGCCCCAACCCCTTACAACCTACCAGCTACAGCAAGACAAAGAAATATGGCCCAAATGAAAGAACAGAGTAAAGCCTCAGAAAGAGAGCTAAGCGAGGAGGAGATAACCAACCTATCTGATGGAGAATTTAAAGCCCTGATAAAATGCTTACAGATCTGATTGAGCTTGGTGGAAAAATGAAAAAACAAATGAAGGATACCCAAAGTGAAATAAAGCAGAATGTTCAGGGAACCAACAGTGACAGGAAGGAAACCAGGACTCAAAGCAATGATTTGGAACAAAAGGAAGAAATAAACATAAATCAAACTGAAGAAACAAGAATTTGAAAAAGTGAAGAGCCTCTTACAAACCTCTGGGACAACCTGAAATGTTCCAATATCTGAATTATAGGGATGCCAGAAGGAGAAGAGGAAGACCAAGAAATTGAAAACTTATTTGAACAAATAGTGAAGGAGAATTTCCCCAGTCTGGCAAAGGAAATAAGCTTCCAGGAAGTCCAGGAAACCCAGAGAGTCCCAAAGAAGTCAGACCCAAGGAAGCACACACCAAGGCACCTCACAATTACATTACCCAAGATTAAAAATAAGGAGAGAATCTTCAAAGAAACAAGAGGAAAGGAGAGAGTTGCCTACAAAGGAGTTCCCATAAGGCTATCAGCTGATTTCTTAAAAGAAACTTCACAGGCAAGAAGGGGCTGGAGAGAAATATTCAAAGTCATGAAAGGCAAGGACCTACATCCAAGATTACTCTATCCAGCAAAGCTATCATTTAGAATGGAAGGGCAGATAAAGTGTTTCCCAGATAAGTTCAAGTTAAAGGAGCTCATCATCACCAAGCCATTACTATATGAAATGTTAAAGGGACTTATCTGAGAAAAAGATGATGATCAAAACTATGAACTTTAAAATGAAAACAAACTCATGAATATCAACAACTGAACCTAAAAACAAACAAAAAAAACAAAACGAAACTAAGCAAACAACTAGAACAGGAACAGAATCACCGAAATAGAGATCACATGGAGGGTTATTAGCGGAGGCAGGGGGGAGAATAGGGGAAAAGGTACAAGGAATAAGAAGTATAAATGGTAGGCACACAATAGACAGGGGGAACTTAAGAATAGTATAGGAACTGGAGAAGCCAAAGAACTTATATGTATGATCCATAGACATGAACTAATTTGAGGAGGATGCTGGGGGAGGGGGTGGGATGCAGGGTGGAGGAGAATAAAGGAGAGAAAAAAATGGGATAACTGTGGTAGCATAATTAATGCAATGTATTTTAAAAAGAACTAGAATTGGAGGAAAAATAGTCCATAATAAGCAGGAGTCTGGAATAATTATTGTATGCCCATACGAAGTAACATTATAAGACCATTACCAATCATGTTTGCATAAAGTAATTAATGACATGGGAGAATGCTCATGATATAATCTTTCTGTGTCTCCTGCTGTCTTTCTCTCCAAAATAAAAATAACCAAAAAACTTTCCTCAACACACAGCTTCTAATTATTCCCCAGTATGTAATGCAGTTTATATTTAATGTTTAAAGCATTCTTGGACCCACATTAATCTGTTACTCCTTTCTCTAATCAAGAAGAGTCTTCTAAAAATCAACTACCATTTATCAACCCAATAGAGCTGAGACCCAAAATTCAACAATATATTGTTTTCATGAGTGGCTTCCCTGGTTTGCATGACACCAGAAAGCAACTGTGGAATTCCAGACACCCAACTCCTTGAATCAAAAACACAGTAAATCTATGAAGATTTTTTTGTTCATATTTCAAAGAACAGTTCTACAGTGACTCACGCTTCAGAGTTAGAGTAGCATTATGTCAAGTATTTAATAAAATAGTCTTTTTTTTTCATCATCAGAAAAGGGAACATTTAAGGTAGTTTTGTGGATTTCCCTTACATCTTTCATAGCTAAAATTTAGCTAAAGTTTAGCTAAAACATTTTTAAAATATTAAAAATGTTTTTTAAAAGAATACTAAGTAAATTAAATGGAAAAATGATCTGCCTAAAACTGGCTCCATACCTAACAGATTTCCAGGGTATAAGATAGGCCCTTATTTAGTCCACTAAACATTGAACATGTTCAAGATCCTAAGCATAGATCTAGGCATAAGAAGCAGAGAATGAAGATGCAGTAGGATTTGTCCATACTCTCTCTCCTTTTCACCCAGCACTGACATATGAATGAGAAGGGCAGCAGCTCCAGGAACTCTGAGCTTGACCAGTCACTGCCTTTGAGCATTCTGTGTTGGAGTGTTTCATCAGACACATAAGAACAAGTCCAACCTCAAGGAAGAAGCCTCCAAAGCCAGGTTCTGGACATGGCTGGGACTCAAACCAGAGGAGATTGAGTATGCAAATCACTTGTGGCATGCAATTTACGTATCTTCCCATTTGCCTGTTTGTTTAGTCCTTTGTTTCAATCCACAAAGTATTAAACCAGATCCTGGGATGGGGAAGGGGAGACTTGTATAAAATTATACAATTATAATTTTATATTTCAAAATTATAAAATAAGAATTGAAAATAAGTGTGAAAGAAAAAGGCAATACACATTTGCTAGCCATAACATAGCTGCTGTAACAGAGATGCATGTTTGGTCTGGGCAAAAATAAAATGGAATCAGGAACATTGTTTCCTTATTCATGCTTTTTGTATGACTGAGATTCTTGAAATTTTAGAAAATAAAAAGAGTAAAAATTATTTTTAAATAACTTGTGATTTCATCACAAAAATATTTGTAACTTAATATTTTGGTGGGCTTCTTCCCAGTTTTTCCTTTGTCTTTCTGTCTTGGTCGCTCTCTCTCTCTCTCTCTCTCTGACAAAGAACTTGATCTCAAAGCACATGAAGACGCTGTCTTCTTCGACACTATTTTGGAAGAAAAACATCCTACAACTGTTAGACCACTTGAAATATCACCTTCCGTTCCATTCATGTTCAGTAGAACACATTGCATTATTGCAGTAACGCTTGCTGCTGTAACAAACGAACGCAAAACCATGTAAAGGGCCAAACATGGAAGAAATTTCCTTTTCTCTCAGATAACACTGATAGATGAACAGCTCTCTTTCAAATGGTGATTCAAGGATCCAGGTCTCTTCTACCCACTACTCCATCATCAACACTTGGCTTCCAAAACTGTCGTCATTAATCTGTATCAAGCTAGTAGAAGAAGACAGAACATAAATAAAGGTATAAGGAAGATTGTTTTAGAACCAGGTCTTGAAGTGAATCCCATTGCCTATGTTCAAATTCCACTAGCTAGAGCTCAGTCACATGGCCCACGCCCAACAGAAAAGGAGAGTGGGGAGTGTAATCTAGCTATGTGATAAGAAAAAATAGAATAAGGGCTTAGGAAACAGCTTGCCATTCTATATGTTGTCAACTAAAAATTTCTACTTGCTAAAAGCACTGTAAATGACGTTTTGCTATATGAACAAATGCATTGGAGCACTGAAGAGAGATAAGTCTCAGCTAGTTACAAAAACATGAATTAGAGCATAGCCCCTTTACAACAAGTGTCTCAATAAGCAGAAATCTTTCTTCACATTCATTTCAAGCAAAAGAAATCAAGAGTAAGTTCAAATGATAAATAAATGAGCATCTGGGACGCCCATGTCTATCCAGACAAAGAGAAGAGAAGACCATAAGGACCATGCAGAAGAGCATCATTCTGGTCGGAAGCTAACAACCTACAGGAAAAACTAGACAGTTAGAATTTTGCTTTAGTCATTGTGCTAGCTAATATCTAGGCAGGTTGAAACAATTATTAGTATAGTATAGTAATGACGGCATACCCAGGGCTAAAAGTTAATGCCTGAGCAAAGTTGTATTTATCTGCTCCAAAACCTATATTATTTCCTTCTATCATTTTTTTCCCAGTTGGGCAAATGGATTTATGAGTTAATGTCTCTAAGCCTCAGTTAATTTCACACCTGTACAATAAATGTTTGAATTAAGACAGTTCTTTCCTTCTGAATTTGAATGGCATGTTAACTAGTTATTGGCTATTGCTGGCGGTCCACACAATTACAGACCAGAGCATGGATCTGGCCAGGAAACAAATAGTCTCTTAAAATAGGGCGGTTTTGATTGACAGGTGACGATGATCAGGCCCATCTCTGATGGGCACTGCATATAACCATCAGAGGTGTAAAGGGCTGCAAATCCCTGCTCTCAGCTGCTGACTTCTCCCAAGAAGAGCTGCTGAAATCTGCCTTCCCTCCTCTAGTGCAAAATAACTGAACCCATTGATAGGAAATAATGCCCAAAGTTATCTGGATGGTTGGGGAGTTACTGATACCTGGATCATACTTTTGAGATAGGCAGAAGTTACTAGGAGAAGCCTTCTTAGTTCACTCTGGTATAGGGCCACGCATTATGGGCTCTGACAGAAGCTAGCTAGCATGGTTCCCTGGTTGTATTTGTCAAGCAGGAATATGTGGATTTTTGGTTGTGGGCAAGAGGCATATTTTTAAAAAGTCAAAAGTTTTTTATGAGAAGTTCTTAATGTTACATATTCATTTGAGTGATTTAAAAACTCATGAGAATCTCTAAGACATGCTTTTAACTGAGTACTTGTATGTGATTTTAGTGCTTTAGGGAGAGCAGTACCACTTTAATTGTTTTGCTCATGAGAAAAAGGCTCAGGCAGAATTCATTTGCACCCTAGTGAAGACCAAAGGACATCAAGGACATCAAAGTGTGCTGAAGAAATGGCGGTTTCTCAGAATTTTTACAGAGGGAAGTACCGAGGGGACGGAGCCATTGTAGAACAAGCCCTGGCAGCAAAGGTAGATCAGGACCAAAACCAGATACACCCGAGCACTCGGAATGGTGTGGGCAATGATTAATTTTTATCAAGCTGTCATATGTCCTGCTACATTAATGGCGAAAATACCAATAATATTTTAGGTATATTTGCATGCAATTTGTAAATTAATTTTTGACTGTATTGCATAAGGGCTATATGCCTAGGGAGTTTATGCCTAGTTTTATGATTACAAACATTTAGAAACACTAAAATAAAGTCAACAAGGGCTTCATGAGGGTTGTTTTTTTCTAAAAAGACATCCATACATTATTTAAGTTGAAGAAATACAGCATTATAGGATTACTTTGTGTCTTTCTTGGGGTGTCTATGCTCAATCTATTTACATCTCCAAAGGATTTTCACGGAAAGTATAATTTCTTAATTTTAGTGACTTGTGAAGCAAAGGATTGGACTACAGTGGACCATGATTAAGGAAAAGAAAATGATTTTCTTTCATTTGACTTTTCCTGCAAGATATTCTGGCCACATTGCTGGAACACCTCCTATGGACCTCCCTGAGCAATTGTTCACAAATATTGTGGACTAAAAAAAAATGGGTTGCATATACTTTTCCTAGGTACTGTCTGCTGTCTTCTGATGAAAGGAAGGTGCACTGTAGGTGCTGCAGAACTTTTGATCATAATCTGTTTTATAGGAAGTTTTCAACAAGCTGGATGAAAGAATGAACCCAGGTCAACAAGAAGGAATTAAGACCTGAACTTTTTAAAAAGACATTAAATAGAATAATCTAGTAGGATGAAAGATGTCCCTTAGAGCAGCTCTGGAAAATCACCTGATACACAGTCTGTTGAGTGAGGTTATAGGGGTTGTGGGATGCCCTGTCCTGCGGAGCTCTCCTGGCTGCCGAGGATGAGAATGAGTTATCCTGGACACAATCTGTTGTTCAGGTGGGAAGGGGATGGCAATTCCCTCTAGTGGAGAATACCCAGAGCCCTTCTCAGAAATGGCTTTTATTGGGATCTGTATGTGCAGGGGTTTACAGTATGCACGCAAAGGTCATCAATCAATGTCTAAAGGCCATGGTTACAGAAAACAGATATTATCTATAGATAACAATTGAGGAAACACAGAGATCTGCCTCAGGTCAGGATCTGTTAGACATGCTGATGCCAGAGGGTCCTTAAGGCATGGTTCATGAGATTAAGAGTTGACTCCCTTATGCTTTGAACTTAAACATCTGGTTTATATCAATAGGGCTATACAAAGCAAAGCAAGCTTCAAAGGATGCAATGTATTCTTCAGGCCTGTTTTCCCATGGGAACCCTCTGTGTTAGTATCGGGTTGTCCGCATTCCCAGCATTCCGGCTGAGACTTACAGGCAAGGCCTTGCTCAAGTGGGACTACGGTTTCCGATACCACACAAAGTGGTACCCAACAAGGGGTCTGGTGAATATTAAGCTCCTTCCTTCACATTAGAAAAGCAGAAGAAGTGCAGTCTACTAGTCTTGAAATGCTTGATTATTCTCTGGTAGTAATCCCGCAGTAGTTGGGTTTGGAGGGATTGAACCATCAGTCGATTCCATCTAGGCACATGGAATAAAGAAATGAGAAGACAAGTTCTTGGGCAGCTATTGGGAAAGAATTACGGCTACAACACAGAGAGGGAAGAGGGAGGAAGAAGACTGGTAGTCGAGAAGCTGTTAAAGGTTCTGTTAATCACCCCTGTTGTATACTCTCTCACTTGCGTCTCAGTGATTATATAAAGAATTAGTTAAGACTGGGATGCCAGAGACAGACATGTTAATCTTGGCTTCTCCCAGCTATCAAAGTGGCATGATGTAAAGGATGACTTCTTCTGAAGAAATTTCTTCTCTTTAACTGAGCACTCAGCTCTGGGTGGGAAAGGACAGCTGCCCAGTGGTGCTGGTGAGTCCTGAATGATGAGGCTGCATCTGAGTTGCATTTTTATCTGACAGGAAACAGATGGGGTTTCATCTCCAGCTTGGAAAATGTCTTTTGACAATTCACTTTCCATTTTATAAATCAATTTTATCACCTGCAAAGTAAAGGCAGTGATGCTCCTTGCTTTTTGAGCTCTTTGGGATATGACTCTCCTGAAATTACTTTGGGCTTTCCAGTAGAAAGTAACTTATGCAGTTGTTCTCCATCTACTTTATGGACTATAAAAATCTGCATTCTTTGGTTATTCCTTGTCTCATCATCTACTTTTGAAAATATTACTAAATGGGGGTTTTCCTTTGATATCTCTTTCATGGTCATAAATTTGCTCACTTAAAAAAATGGACTTGATGTTTGAGGAAGTGTGATTTAGCCTCTCTTTTCTTCTACTTACTGTGAGCCCCAGAGGGGTGACATAGTCTCAATGAGCTTCTATTTTTTCATCTGTAAATTGGTACTATTCAAATAACCTTACAAGACTCTTGAGAGTGAGAGGAGTGCCCACAGTTTGCGAATTGTAAAGAGCCACTTAAATGCCAGGCAGCAAGAGCTGATAGTCGATTGAGCAAAATTACTATTTGGAGCCATCAAATCGCAAAGTCTGTGTTTTACAAGGGGCTTTGTGACATCATTTATTCTGGCCCCTTGATTCTGTGCTCTCTGACTTTCCCTGGACTCAGATGCAAAGTTTTTCAGGTGGGAAGCTTGAGTGCTTTGGAGATGTCTAATAATGTCAGTCTCTCCCCCTTTACAATGGAATCATTATCGCTCAGATAGTGTCAACTTCCTGTACCTTTAGTACTCAGGCTTAATAGAGGCAAAAATGAGAGTCCATGGGCATGGTTAACACATTTTCTCCTCTGCCTCAATAAATCTTAAACTTGCCCCAATTATAATATTTATGACCCCAACTCTGTTTGTCTCTCCTATTGGACCACAAACTCTTCTAAGGGAATGCGGATATTTATTTGTGATGTCCAGAACTTAGAATAGTGTCTGATGCAGAGTAAGTGTCCAAAACAAAATGAGGTGTTTCTACTATAATTTTCTTCTTTTTCCTACTCCTCACCCACAAGCAGCTCCCTCACACTGGCAGTTTTGGCATGTCTTCTATTCTGCCTGAAATCCACCCCAGTGGCCCCCATAAATCAGATCATTCTACAAACCTTAATTATGAATGTTACCTGGCCCTGCTGAAGGCCTCACATGGAGTGCACACCCTTGACGGTGAATTTCATGCACTTGTATGATCTGCTGTTTAGGCACTTCTGAGAAAACTGGTGAGAGAGTGCATGTGTGGAAACAGGAGGGAAGGGGAAAATGGCAGAAAAGGAAAATAATAGGCGCAGAGGACCGTGGGAGAGTTGTAGCAGGAATGTTTTTACACTTGATTGGTAATAACAAGGTTAAACAAAATCTATAAAAACAAAAATTGTGTTGGTGAAAGTTAACTCCACTTATTCACTAGTGTTTCTCAAAATACATTTCATAGAACTAGTTCTGTTGATATTAATAAATACAAAGTTTAAAATGTGTTTTTGTTCAAATAATCTTATGAGTGTGTTATGTAAAATTAAACAGGTTTTCTTACTCTGAAACACCTAATAGCCTTTTATATGGCAATGCAGTTTAGACATCATTAAGGAGGAATAATAGCATTGCTTTGGGCAATTTTTGATCACCCTTCAGTGGAGAATTCCATAGACTTAAGAGTTCCTCAGGTTATAGTTTAGAAAATGTGGCAACAGAGACACGTATTTGGATTTTGTCAAGGTGTTTGACAGTTGGTTCCATGGTGACACAGAGCCACAGGGACCAAACGAGAGAGCCATTAGGTAGGCTCTTGCCTGATTAAACCATGCTCATCCAATGATTTGATTAATAGAAATCTGGCAAGCTGGATGCATCATTTCTAGTGGTCTGCTGCAGACCTTTCCAATCGTATCCTGGTCAAGTCTTTCATACAAACAAAATTTCACACTTTTCTTTAAAAAATGCTAAAGATAGAAGCTTATGTAACAACACACATTATGTGTGTTAATAGTTTGTAATTCCCAAGGATTTTAGCTGTTCAAGGTCATTATGAGTCAATAGTACAAGATGGACACCAAACCAAAATCTACACTGATAATTGTTTGGTGTTATCAGATCAAGAAAAACAGCAATCCTATTATTGCCTTTTGGCCTATTACACACACATTTTAGTAGATATATTAATAAACTAAAATGTTTCCATTAAAGAATAATTAAGATGGTGATATGTCTGGAAGTCATAAAATAGAATAAAAAAATCAAAGAAATAGAGAATGTTTATTCTAAAAAAAAAAGCTTAGTGGAAGGATATAATATATTTTTTTATTTTATTTATTATTTTTATTTGTTTTTTTCATGCACCATTGCTGAAAGTACTGCAATACCGGGTTGATGCACAGAGTGGATGGAGCAAGCTCCTATTCCATCTCCCAGCTCCAAAAATCCATTTAATATAATGTCTGATAGAGGATGTATCAGATATTAAACTGATAAGGACAGATACTACACTTGGTCTTAGCCAAAAGGCCGAGAAGTGATAAGATAATGTATATTTTTAAATATTTGAAGTTTCATGAGGAAACGGGAGTGTTATAGGCTGAATTGTATTCTCCTTCCCAATTATATGTTGAAGTCTTAACTCCCAGTATCTCAGAATGTGACAATATTTGCAGATAGAGTTTTTAAGAAAGTAATTAAGTTAAAATGAGGTCATTATAATGGGCCTTAATTCAAAATGACTGGTGTCCTTGTGAGAAGAGATTAAGACATAGACATACAGAGAATAAACACAGGTACAAGGTGCAGTCTACAAGTCAAGGAAAGAGTCCTGAGAAGAAACAACCCTGTTGACACCTTGATCTCAGACTTCTGGTTTCCAGGATTGTGAGAAAATAAATTTCTTTTGTTTCAGCCTCCCAGTCTGTGGTTCTCTGTTATGGCAGCCCTGGCAAACTAATACAGGGAGTATACTAGACTCACTCAATCGTAGACTTTTTTGAGGAAGAAGCCTTGTCCTACATGTCTTTGTATGTAATCTTGTAAAGTAACGTGGAGCCAGGAGCATGATGAATAAAAGAACAGAGTTATTCTTTAGATGAACAGAAGGAAGAACTAAGATCAACATATGCGGTGGCTGGTGTGAAAATGGTGGCTCAGCTGCAGAGTGGGTGGCTTCACAAGGTAGAGAGTTTCCTAATTATTGGAAGTGTTCACACAGAGACTGATTGACCACCTGTTACGCTGTTGCAGGACAGATACCTAAACCCATTAGGAGGACTCCTAGACAACCCTAAAAGTCTTTATAAGGACCTCTGTTCTCTAGAGGAGGAAAGGAGTTTACTGAACCCCTGGATGGTTAACCAGGCGTGATTCTCTCCCAGGAGCACTCAGAGATGGCCAAAGCCTCGGATGCCCATCTTTCACAGACTGTGAGTCCTGGGTCCAAAGGGACTTCAGAACCATTTATTTGTGTATGACATGTGATGCACCCTTGTGTGTAGTGTGTGAGCACATCTAGTCTCAGCAGGTTTAGCATTTCAGAACAAAGGCTTGGTAAATGGACAAGTATCTGTGTAGGATGGAGTGACTTTGATGTGGCAGCACTAAAATCTATGCGAAATGAAATCTTCTAACCTGTGAACTTGCGTGTGGTTGGCTTGAAAAATCTAGACACTACCTATTTCTCCAAGAAGGCACCCAGAAGACATTGGGCTTATTTTTTATCTTTACATTGAATTTATTGGGTGACAGTGATTAAAAATTACATGCTTCTGGTGTACACCTCCACAGCACATCATCCGTGCACTGTATTGTGTTCACCATGCCAAGTCAGGTCTCCATCCATCTCCATTTACTCCGCCTATGTTCTCCTCCATCTCCAGGCAATCACCACACTGTTGTCCGTGTCCATGAGTATTTTCTTATTTTCCCCCACTGGGTTTTCTTTTTTAATATTTGATTTTCAGGAGATACTATCACTCAGGGTAGAATGGCTTCCTGAGGATATTGAGCCAAGACTGATGCAAAGTTTGTTCAGTGAGACCAAAGGTACAATGGTGTTGGCATTGCCGTGCTAGTGAATTTAGATCTGTAGTCAGTGTAGATGCTGTCTTCTATATAATTAAGCCAATTAGAAATTAGACCCTTGGAATGTAAGGATGCATATGTAGGTGCAAGGATTCTGGAACAGGGAATAGAGCAGGGACTAGGAGAGAGAAGTTGGCACCAATTGTGAGTGAAGACGATGACAGTCTGCCTAGGCTGTGTGGATGACAACCGCCTGACGCTTGTTGTGACTTCTCCTGTAACTGCACACGTGGTGCATGCAGATGACTTTACATCTCACAGAAAATATGCGACAGCAACGTGCTAAGTAAATGCAAATAAAAATATGCTTTCCCCACTGCAAACAAATCTCTCACACATCATGATGATCCATAGATGGTGAGAGCTAGGAGATGAGACCACCGGGAACTAGATTTGCTCGTTGCTTAAACCACTCTCTGGAATCAATATATATGTTCTGGTAGATCAACCTCAGCTGCATTGGATTACTTGCTATTACTTGGACATAGCGTGCACTTTGATTTTACTCATTTATGCATGCATGAAAGCATTATTCATCTAATTCATTCAACATATTGTGCACCGACTGTGATCCAGGCCTAGCCAGGCACTAAAGAAGGCATAGTGAAGGACATGGAGATAAGCCATATGAATATCTTGTCTTTGGGAGTTCCTAGTTTCTCTGCTTTTATTCATGCATGTCCCTCAGCCCAGGTCCTTCACTCTACTTTCCCCCTATGGAAATTCTTCTCCTTCCTCAAGGGGCAGCTTAGAGTATTTTCTTTCTCTTTTTCACCATTTCTTCTCAGACAAAGAATTAATCATTCTTTTTCCAGACTCCAGGAACATGGTGCTTCTACTCTGAAGTTGCACAGGAGGTATTGAATAAAAGTGCCTGCTGCCTCCTTATCACTCCTGCCTTTATTTTATATCTTTATAAAGATATAAAGATATAAATCCCCACCTCCCCCCAACTTATATAACCCCACCTCCCCCCAGTTTATATAACCAGATATTTCCTACTTCTGAGAAAATTCTAACAGTAGGGTGAAATATATTAGTGGCCTAAACCTCATAAAAGGAAGGCTTGTAAATAAGTTTGTAATTTTTGCATTGAAAATATATTTTGGCTCAAAAGTAGCTGTAGGGCTCTAATGTGCTTTTCTCAGACTTCTCACTGAACTCGAATAATAGCAAGGAACCATGCTTCATTCTCCTCCAGAATAGTATATGGCATGGTGGCTGAGAGTGTAGAATTTGAAGTCCAAATTTGGGTAAGTTACTTGATATATTTGTGCCTAGTTTTCCCCATCTTTAAATGAGGGTAATAATAGAACATATTTTTAAGGGTTGGTGTGAGGATTAAATGTGTTAATACATGCAATTACTTGGAACACTGTATAACTCTGAATACATATTCAAGAGGTTCTAGTTATTAGTTATTATTCTGCAAATGAAATGTTTTCTACCTGGAGTTTACTATGGTACCATATTGCACAATTGATGGTTCTTTCTAATGATACTTATGTTCAAAATGCTTAAAGGCTCAATTTTACAAAAAGCTACTGCTGAGATTAGATACTTCAAATCCTCTTAGTATTTTTGAAGAGTAAGTCATTTGGAGTTAGATCTTGAAACTTGAGTTTCAATATTTTACCTCTATTGGGTATCTTACCTGGGAGAATGCACTCAACCTCCCTAACCTTCTATTTTCTTCACTTAAAAAGGAAAGGTAATCATACACCCATCATAGGGTTGCTGTGCTGGTTAAATGAGTGTTATGAGATTGAGTTAAATAGTAACATATGGAATTATCTAGCATCCTGTGTGACAGTCTTAATAAATATTTGTTTTGTTGTTTTACTTAAACAGAAAAAGCCTTCATGGCACTGAGTCTGGTATACCTGGGACGAGCCCTGAACATTTGGATAGAGCTGAGAGACGGTCACTGAGTGGCTTTCAACGTGTCAGGTGTGGCCGCCCTCTCACCCACATACACAGATAGAGAGAGGGATCTGAATATCAAGTCATTTAATCTTCAAGTAGCCCAGTGGGGTACTTCTGTTATGACCCCTTCATAAGAGGAGAAAGCAGATTATGCCTGGGGCTGCTGCTTTAGGTCTGTCCTCTGTCTTTCTACACATCTCTTTGGGTACCAGTTCTGTTTTCCTTGAGGACTGAATCTTTTCCCCAAAGCCCAGTTGGTGGTAGGCCTGTGCTGTTGCCTCACTTACCGCTTCTTTCTTCATTTCAGGTAGACCCTGTGTGTGATACTTTCATGCTGAACGGTCTGATCTCATGACCCCATCCTTTGCTCTGTCCTCCTTCCAAATGTCTACTGGGCTGTAGCTCTGGTGCTAAGAATTGTTTGAACCATGCTCTGTCACCGTAATGCCTTAGCCAGCCTGCCTCTACTATCAAATTTGTCCCTGCCCTGTGTTTCCTGCCCTAAAGAACGTGGCTCTTTCCATATTCAGTCCCTCCTAGCTTTTGAGGCTCACAGCACATTGCAGGTGTTATGGGTGGACTGACTAAATGTCGGCATTGTGTCTTCTAGGTGCTGGGGTTCTATTTTGTGCACCAGGGAACCAAAGGTGACCAAAGGCATCTGAAGATCGTTAACTCCATGAATAAAACTATATTCGTGAGATGTTAACGTGAAGGAGAGGTGCATTGTATTTGGAGAACACACAACCCCAGAAATAACGAGTGCAGGACATAACGGAACTTTGCATTTGGGTTCTTCCAGAGACCTTGCAACGGGATTGCCCTGCAGATGGAAATTATGGGAGCCACATGCTGTGAGGACATCCTTTAGCTAATGGGTGTGGATTGTCCCGTGAAAGAGGGAACCCTTTTCAACCAATGTCCGCTCTTGGTACAGAGCATGATGGAAATTATCCAGGAGAGAAGCGGATGACAGTGTGCTGTGTGGTCAAGCTTTTTCTGTATTTAGTAGCAAAATTCTTATTGCCTCAGGCAATGAAATATGCACTTCTTTTTTAGATTGGTGGATTTGAGTGATAATCAACTTGGGGAGGTGGAGGGATTAAGAAGTGAGCAAGGGTAAGCAACCTGGTCAAAATGGCAGCAGACATAAAGTGACAAGAGGTGCTGGTCTCCGGTTCAGGTCTAAGCAGCCTTTTGCCAGGACCCTCACCTTTGCTCTGTGTAGAGTTCCTATAGTGACTAGGTCAGAGCCAGGAGCAGCTTTCTGACCATTCATTGCATGGTCTCTAAGCTGATGAAAAGAGGCCACTAGGTCCAATTGTGATGGAAGTTGAAGGAAGATTTGCTCCACTCTGCTGACCCTTGGAGTGACTTCATCTGTCCTGGAGGCCACAGGGCTGGCGGGGGTTTTACCTCATCTCTCTGTCGCGGGCCCTGTGTGCAGTGATTGGTTCTGGTCCTTAGTTCATAACCTTACATCCCTCAGGTCTAAGAGGTTGACAATGCCCTCATGTCTCTCCCAAATGTAGAAAATTACTCAATTTGTCATTTTAGAAGGTGGATGTTTGGGGTGGGGAGGCAGAAAGAAAAAAATGTAAATACTAGCTATTATTCCACTCTGTTTTGTTTTTAGAAGTAGTGTTTATATTGGTAAAAGGTATCAAATATCATCCCCACTGTCTACCACCCACTTCCACTGCCTTCCTTTTTCTCACTGTGGGATACAGTGAATTTATTCATAAGAGGCATTTCAGATAAATGCTGAAACCTAATATATTAGGGTTCTTCCAGGACTTGCAGCTAGTTTAAAATCTAACAAGCTTGCTAAATGTTAAGGACCCAAAAGTACCCTAAAACATATTCATCATTCCAGAGATTAAAATCGATGTAAAATAACCACAGAAAATGTCAGCTTCCTTTGCAAACAGGGCACCGGAAAGCGAATGTAATTGCGTTTTTTCCCTCTATGTCCAGGAACTTTGAATGCTCCTGTGCTACATCAGGTATGTAATGAAAGACAAATGACAAGGAATCTAAACAGAAGCAGGGAGCTTGAGTAACTGTAGTTTTTATGTTAGAAGGAGTGTGAGAGAGAAAAGAAGCATTGTATCTCGGATTAACAGAACTGCAGGATTTCATTAATGACAGCCCGCTTTTTAGCAAATGGAAGACAGGGCAGTAAAAGAGAACATGACTGGAATGTGCTCTGCTAATTGGAAATGTATATTATCTTCAGGCGATGTGTGTGTGGGGAGGGGACCGAGAGGATGAGAAGAGACACATATTTCGAGGCTGGCAGGGGAGGCCTGGACCTAGGGAGCCTCAGGTTGGCTGCACAGAGGGGGCAGGCGGTTACAGGGCCCTTTCTTGTAGACAGGAGCGTAGTGCCCAGGGCCTCCCTCCCCCACTCACTTTTAATTCAGCGGCCACGTAGGGCTTCTTTGATGGCGGCTTTGAAGTTGGTGGCTTTGAGATTACTCTTCCTCTGTGACCTTGACCACCAGCCATGAGGTTAGTGGGGAAGGGGCAGAGAGGAGGAAGGCTGGGGTTGGAAAAAGAAAAGGAAGGGAGGGGAGGGTAAGGGAAGGCCACCCTAAGACGTTTCTACAGCATTCCACAACTTTTCTGATCACTCTGCAAAGTTGAAATATGATTGCAGTCTTTGCACCAGGAAGGAAAGAAACCATTTAAATGAAAAATTAGCTGCCTTAGCAGGTCAAGCACATAGTTACATTAATGTCGTGTAGAACAATAAATCAACTTCGATCTCCAATTGAAAAAAATGCTAATTTAGCTCAGCGATTCACTGATTGTACTTTCCTCTGATAGAAATCTTTTCTTTTATTTAATGCGAAGCCATGATTTGACAGCCTCCTCTAATGGTGCTTGCAGACTCCCAGCGTTTCCGCGGAATTCTGATCATGGTTTTAATATTCCATGCGGCGCTGCCCCCTCTGATTTCACGCTCACACATTAACGAGAGCTGACACTGGAGATTAGACGCCGACAGCTGGAATGCCAGGTCTTTGTTGCAGCATGGACAGGAGCCAACGTCGGTCAACCACAGCCAAGAGGGACCTGGGAAAGTCTTCTTAAGAAGGAGGGGAAGGCAAGGGGGAGGGGGCAGGTTGAGGAAGGGTGGGAGTGGGGGATGGGGACAGAAAGGCAAGGTAGTTTCTGGAGAGCACAGGAAAAGAGATATTTGCAGAAAGCCATTTTGTCTCTGAAATTCACATTTGAATCAATTCTGATTCATTTAGAGGAAGTGGATCATTACAGGGAAATCCCAAATTGATTGCAGCGCTTTTTGTACTCCGAAAATACAAGGGTGATGCTGAGAACAGAAAAGGCTCCCCGCTTCAGCTGCTCGCTCGTTTGTCTGAGAAACAATGGTGATTACAAGCAGGAGGAAGAGTGCTTACATAAGGAAACGTGTTGTCCCCTTTGCCTTAAAAAATCACTTAGTTCCAGGTGAATTGATGGGGAAATAAAACTAAATTTATGAGCCAGGGCTGCCTGCTCACTGGTGGCTCCCCGGTAAGAAAGGAAGTCTCATAGTCTAACTGCCCTCATCCTAATAAATTGTTTCTTGATACCAGAAATCAAGTAAAGATCCATAGTTTCAGCCCAACCACGAAGCGATTGTGTTCAGGTGATGCTCACAGTGCCAAGGAAGAGGCAGAAACTAGAGCAACCTTCTCGAAAAGACACTGACAGGTGATTGGAGTCACAAAGATGGCACATAAATACCATGTCAAAAAATTGTTTCTGCTCCCTGGGGAAACCAACTGAGGAGAAATAACAAATGTCCTTCTTGCTAACTCCATTGTTTAGAATAATTTTACTTTACATTCTTGTGGGATACTAGGATTCTACAGCTCCTTATAAATATTCACAGGGGAAGTCTGAGGAAGAGAGGTGACTGTACCTACCATTCTGGATGCATGGACGAGTGACTGAGGCCCAGGGCCCAGCAGGGGCCGGCTGGAAATCAATAGAAAACAAATCATGAAGTTGCATGCTACAGTTGTTGTGAAACCCAGGCTCCAGTTTGGACATTAGATGATGAGCCATCTTGTATCACTGTGACCTGTTGTTCTTATTTGCCTTTTTTCTGGTCTTGGTTAGACCTTTGTCATTGACATAGGTTCATTCATTCACTGAACAAGGCAATGTTTTGATATAACAGGAGCTTCACATAATATATAAAATATGTGTGTATATGTAACAGGGTGCAGCCAAGAGGTGGGGGGCCCAAACAGGGATTTGTAATGGGGTTCAGAACTCAGGGTGTCCAGGAAATATTAGAAATATATATATATAGGATGTCCTCACCCCCACAAGTCTGAGCTGGGGGATGGGACACATGGAGCGGGACCATTCAGAGCTGTTTTGCATAGCAACAGTTTTGCAGCTAACCACTGGCATGGTCATTTACCATAGCTATAACCTTTAACTGGTTTCACGGATATGTTAAATAGCTGTGGTCATGCCAGGGGGATGGGAGTACTTCCACCCAAGATGTAACTGGGAGGCAACTTCCCCTGGTCACAGTGCCTGCGTGAGAGCTTGGAGATGATTGGTCCATGCCATGGGGCCACACCTGCCCACAGTTACCATGGCAGCCCAGTAAAGCTGGAAGGATACAGGAATGCTGGCAGGTGTAACTGATTGTGGGAGGAGTCGGAAATGGGGCTGCAGAGGAAGATTGGTGCGGGGATTTAAACCCAGGCTCAACAGCCATACCTGGGCAGGACCACAAGGCTTTGGAGGACTTGGGACCACGCAGCTGTGGCAGGAGAGGGGGGAGACCCCGTGGCTTGGGCAAGGGTCAGGACCATGCAGCTTTGGAAGAGGTTGGGACCACACAGAGATCGTGTCGGTGACACAGCTGATGGTGCTGGGAGCCTGAATCATGGACTTCTACTTCTTTTCCTGAGATACGGTACCCTGGACTGGGTAGAGGGAGAAGGAAGGACTGTGTGTCTGTAGGTATTCTAAAGAACTTTAGTATCTTAATGAAGACATTAAGTCATTACTCTAAGTCTGTATAACTTGTAAATAAATAATTCCTTTCCTTTTCACCAATCTCTGGCATTAAGAGACATCTTTCCTCTGGTGGTGGGCAAAATGAACCTAGTACGGGATGGGGGACCCCTGGAGCAAAAAATGGGGGTTATTTCGGAGACAGTATGTCATTTACTGCCCCTGGTCTGTTCTGTAACATATAGAAACATATATATTATATATACCCAAATATATACATATTTAGTGCATGTATTCACTAAAATGTCAATAAAAATGCGGAGGTCATATCATAGTAGTTAAAAGCACAGCTTATAACACAGCATATATCAGAGTGACTAAGAACAAGTCAAAGCTATGTGCACACGAATCTCAGTTCCTCTCTTCCTGGCTTTGTGACCTTTAGTAAGATACTTACTTTTCTCTAAACCTCAATTTTCTTGTCTGTGGAATGGAGAGTAAAATGAAACAATGTATAGCTCAGTGTCTGACACATAGTAGGCACTCAACAAATGCTAACATACAGTTGTTGGGAGGAGTCACTGAAAACACACACATGTCACTGGGTCAGAGTGAACCTAGTAAGTATCGTTATGCAGGACGTTAATTCTAGAGTCGTCCTATCCGTCTTCAAAGTAGTCTCCTTGATAGATTTATGCTTGTTTCCAGGATAATATAAAGTCAATTGAAGCGGTTTTGGAACTCTTCTTTAGAGTCCTGTGTGGACACTGTTGGCACCCTTTCGTGAATTTTTCAGATGAGGCACATCTGCACCTCAGAGGACGGATTCTTGCTGGAAGCCACTATGCATGGCCCTGAGGCTGTGGCTAATACCCATGGTAGGCACGTGAGCTGACAGAACATTGTTTTGGAAATGAATGAATCTATAAAGAAACTAGATTGGTTTTTTTGTGTGAGTGTAGCATATAAACTGAACTTGACCAAAATTCCAAGAGGCTTGTTGAGCAAATGTGGCCATTTTAGAATGCGTATACACAGAGCCTTTGAAGGAGATTACTTAGATGGGATAATAGATCCCAATACATTTGTGGGGAAAAAGATTCAACTCATTAGTTCACAGTCACATTTTACAATAGCCTTCCCTAAAATAGCTCTTGGCCCCATCTAGAAGAAAAGAACGTGCCCACGAGTTCTTCAGATTGTGCAGAAGCTGAGGTTCACTTCTCCTGGCTTGTGCACAACTTTAGTGCAGGGCCAGTGTCCTCATTTTTAAAAAATTGATTCAACGCTTCCTGGGCTTCTGATAGGTACTGAGGGTTAAAGTTTACTAACTCACGATTCTGGTACTCAAGGGCCTCAGGGGAAAGCAAACCCATAGTGGCTGTACACACAGGTGAGTGCTGAGGGAGAGGGACAAGTCAGGTGCAGGCAGATCATGCTAATGCATGTGAACGTTTCCTTGGAGGGGATAGGCAGCCACTGATCGATGGAGCCAGGAGGCAACGTGTCTGGTCTCCATAGCTTAAGAACTGATCGAATCTTATATTTCCTACCTTTGCCCTGAACATGGCTGAAACACAGTTGTCATTTTTCTTGATATCTGTGCCTTACCAGGGAGCCTGCTGGCAGAGAGACAGGAGAGAGAGAGAGAGAGAAAACCACTCCTGAATCCTCCTTTCAGTATGATTTATTATAATATTAATTATAAAAATGTTTGTGTTTGGCTGATAGAGGGTTTTGTTGTTTTGTTGTTTTTTTTTTTTTAACTTAAAATGTCTGAGTTTGTTCCAAGGGCTTGTAAATCATGGCAGGTTTCCAGGGGCCCCAGGTAACATCCTGAATAGTCACCTTACTTATAACAGGTGATAAATGGCTTTGAAGAAATGGGAGAGCAGGTGAACTGAATAGAAAGCTTAAGTGTCTAAAGAGGCAGTGGGCTGCTTCTGCGGGTAGATAGCACTGATCATATCAGTAATAACATTGCACATACCGAACATACTGGAAGGCAAGGAACCTGGTGTGGTTTTGTTTATCTATTTATACCTCATTGCTGTACCTCTGTGACGTGGAAGAAGTAGTACCATTTGCGCCAACTCACTTTCATTGAAATAGTAGATCTCTCTGTTCAATGTGCAGAGAAAACTATGCTGACTTTCTGTACCCACTCTGAGCAGAAGCACCTAGAGGCATTTAAATAAGATGCAGAGGACAGCAATTGACTACTTGGTTCCGAATTGGCTTCAGAATGCTGAAGCCATGCTGAATGGTCACAATAACAGCATTTCTCTGAAAACTGATGCTCAGCCTCAGAATTGTACCATGCATAAGTTTCAGGTTTGTTACAAGCATAGCATTTGTGACCAATTTGTTACCAGTTTGCAGAAAATATAACTGGGAGAAAAGTAAGGAGGTTACCCCTGTACTGTGACCCTCCTCCTCATCTCCTTTCCAATAGGCTTTCTACAGTGAAAGATAAAGCGGTGGCTGCAGGGAATTAGGGAATCTCTGATGAGCTCCAATCAAATGTGCCATCCACGCTAAGTTGTGTTTGTGCCATGTGTGTCCCCGTGGAAAAAAGGTTGAGAGCTACTCTACTGGAAAATGACAATGGTGCATCACAGATGCAATTCAGATGAGAAAAGGTTGCGTAGTAATGTCACTTTTCCATTACTGAGCTTCAAGGTATATTCCTTAAGACTGGTATCTGCTGTAGGATCCAGAGAATGATTGCAAGTAAAACGGTCTATTTATTTGTCCCATTATTATTTAATCTTATAACCTCCATCAGGCCTGCAGAGTTTCGCATTGCTTCAGTTTGTCTCTGAACTGTTCGTGGGATTCTTAGGGACTACAGTAGAGGTCATGAGTGCAGGGAGTCAAAATGTGCTGAACACCTATTGTGTGTGTGTGTGTTAATCCTCACAAAAATCCTTGGTTTTATCCCCATTTCACAAATGAGGATTTTGAGATATAAATAAACCTAATTGTCCCCTTAAAGTCAAACTCTACAAATAATAGAGACGTAATTTGAATCCGTATCTTTCTGAATCCCCAAATCCCCAATTCTTTTCTGAATGTGTGCCTTTCACAGGGTTGCTGGCCACACACAGTAGGATGTATAAATTCTCAGCAGTTCCCCAGGGTGATGTGACTGCAGATCGGGCCCAGTCTAAAATCTGAAGTCTTGAGACCAATTTAAATGATAAGAGAAAAGTAGGGCTCATCCATGACAACAGCTAATGAAATGCATAAGTCAAACATATGAAATTGCCAATATTTGACCATTTTTCATCAATGAAAATAGAAACTTCATATGGTTTAACTTAATAAAAGTGAGACAATCAGTGGTAAGCACACAATATGTTTTACTCATAGATGGGACTGAGATAAAAATCTGGCTAGGAAAATGGAAGCAGTTGTATAATGGAAAAATGCAATAAAAATAAACAATTACAAATAAAATAAAATAAATAAAAATAAAGTCTTCAATTTAAAAAATAAAAATAAATGGAAACAGAGAAGGATCATTTACTCTGGCTCCTGGAGTTGTATATTCTATGTCATGGAAATGGAGCCACCAGCTTGAGATTTGGGTCATCTTCACTATGAACCTTCCACACTGAGAAGGGGAAAGATGACCGGTAGGCCCCCGGTCATCTGTATACAACAGACTCTGTATACGGGGCGTAGTCTCTCCGCAACTAAAATCACCTGTCTGGCTCTTCAGTCCTGTGCAGCTCTAAGCCCAGTGAAGACTAGTTACCCACAGTTATGGGTTGAGTTGTGACCCCCAAAAGACATGTTGAAGTTCTTTCTCCTAATACTTCAGAACATGACCTTATTTGGAAACGGGGTTGTTGCAGACGTAAATAGTAAGGTGATGTCATACTGGAGCAGGGTTTGCGCAGAGAAAACATGACCGTGTGGCAACAGAAGCAAAGACTGGAGTGAGGCATCGGCAAACCAAGAAACCCCCAGGATTGCAGACCAACACCAGGAGCTAGGGGAAGGAAGGGAGGGGTCTCCCCTACAAGTTTCAGAGACAGCACAGCCCTGCTGGCACCTTGATTTTGGACCTCTGGCCTCCAGAACTAGGAGACGATATATTTCTGTTGTGTTAAGCTCCTCAGTTTGTGGTACTTTGTTATGGCAGCCCTAGGAATCTCTTAGGATTTCCTTGTAGGCTCCTCATCTGTCCACTTCTCCTGCTCTGTGTCAAGACAATTAAAAATATAAAATTGTTATATAGAAAGATAAATCCTAGGCTTCAGAAAATATAGCTCACTAGACTGACTCATTTTTGTAGTGTTCTGAAAAGTTTCGCTTTTTTCTGAACCTTAAGTTTAGAAGCTACACAGGCTGGCTGATTTCTTCTTAGCAGGCTATTTTTATTCAGTTTATGACAGTCAACCTGTGCATCAGATTTACTCTGGGCCTAAGTCATGGCCTAATGATTTTTGAAAAGATGGGCTGCCTTCCCACTGAACAGCCAGGTAAACAATGTCAATGAAGTCTTCCCTGGCACCCATGGTTGACCTTGACACCAACAGCAATTAATTTGAGTTATGTTAATTGTTACTGTTATTGGAGAAGCACAATATTGTATGATGTTATCATCATCAGTAACTAATCTAAGATTCATTTTTAGCTTAGTCAGTGATTAGCGGGCCCCAGCCACAAAGTCAGCAAAAATAGATTCACCCAGTATTTATTATCTGCCACATACATCAGACTCTGGTCCAGAGGATTTGACTGGATGAATTCGCTGACTCTGAAGCACAATACTAACACATAGTTATCTCCATTAAAAAGTAACAAAAATGAGACTTAGCAAGGTGAGATGACATGCCAAGAGACATACCACAAGTAAGAGGGTAAAAGTCAGCTTTGGGGTCCAGTTCTTTTGACACTAAGATCAGAGATGGGGACCGCTTCCTTGAGGGGCCACCCTGGGAGGACTTGGGGAAATAAAGGATCACTGAGAGCATTGGGGACAGGAAAATAGTCCTCAAAAATCACTGGGCATGAGATATGGGGTGCACAGCAGACCTTGTTGTGGGTGCCAGAAACTGGAGTCACAAGAGCTGTTGTTCAACTCTACCATGTATTGGTGGTACGTTCCTGGGTTAGAATAAGGATCTCCCTGGCCTCATTGTCCTAAATTGCAACATGGAAATAACTGTACCTTCTTCCTTGCGCTGTTTTGCAGCTTGCCCGAGATGAGGCATGTACAGATACGAAGCAAACACTAGGTAATCAGCAAAATTTAGCTTTTTGTCTCCTTTGCCAATTATATCTTGGGCTAGCCCAGAGCTAAATTCAAAGTGGGAATTTGGGAAACGCCACTACACAGTTTTTCAAAAACAGATATTTTGTTTTACTTTTTAAATGATAAGCCATTCTCGAAAGAATTCACTAATTTAGTCATCAGGTAACATTTCTGCATGTACCAAGATTCCATGTATACCCAGCCTGGTCGAATCAGACAAAATAATGAGAAAATATTGCCTGCTCTTGAGAAGCAGTCATTACCCCTTCATTGGAGCATTTTAGGGATTTATATATTTTCAATAATCTTTTCTGATATATCTCTATGCATACTTAACCATAGGAAAGGTACACTTTTGTTTCAACTTTTAAAAAATAATTATTTTTGAACACTTTCCTTTACCTGTGCGGGGAAAATTAATTTCAGTCTCAGGGCCTTTGCACTATCCCTTCCCTCACATATCCTCACGCCTTGCTTCTAAACTATCTTTGGGTTTCTAATCAAATGTCACCTTATCAGTGAGTCTTCCCTGACCATTTACATCAAGTAGCCCCTACCCTTGCACTACATTTTGTCTCTCTCTTCCTTCACCAGGAAAACTGACGATTTCTTCTAAATTAAATTTATTGGGGTGATACTGATCTGCAAAACCATACAGGTTTCCAGCGCACAGCTCAGTAAATCCGTCTGCACACTGCATTGTGCGACCGTTTGCCTCAAGCCAAGTCTCCTTCCATTCCCCCCACCTTTGGCCCACCCCCACAGGGCCTCCGCGCTCCTTTCCTTCTGGCCGTCACCACGCTGCTGTCTGTGTCTCTATGTCCTGTGTGTATATTTTTTGGCTGATCCCTTCACCTTCTTTCATCCAGTTGCCCCTCTTTCTCCCCGCCCCCCGCCCCGACAGCTGCCAGCCTGTCCCACGTGTCCGTGCCTCTGTTTCTATTTTGTTTGTCAGTTAATTTTGTTCATTAGATTCCACACATGAGTGAGGTCATATGGTATTTGTCTTTCTCTGACTGGCTTATTTCACTTAGCGTAATTATCCCCAGATCCATCCATGCTGTCACAAAAGGTCAGAGTTCCTTCTTTTTGATGGCCACAGAGTATTAGGTTGATCATTACTCAACATTATTTCATGGGTTCACTTACTTATTTTATCATCTATGTTCTCCTTATTCATCTCCTCTGTCCTGGCTGGTAGAATGTAAGCAGCATGAGGATAAGACTTTTGTTTCATTCTGGGACACACCCCTAACACCTAGATCAGTGAGTACTCAACAGGTGTTTTACATTTAGCACTTCTATTGACTATATAATAAATTACATAGTTTTCCTTGTGTTTCCAGAGGCACAAAACATTTGCTAAGGCACTGCACCCAGTGTTATTTACTTTACACTTTTCTCAATATGCAGTCCACAGATGGGCAAATTCCCTTTCTCATGCTTTGGTGAGGACGGTCCTGTCTTGCCTCTCCTTCCTCGAGCCCCTGCCCTGTTCACGGAGTGCGTGTCCCCGTATCCCTGAAGGCAGGGCATCTGTCCTATAGCATCTCTGAGGACAGACACCTGCCTTCCCCCCAGATCTCCAGTCCAACGCTGCCCACACAAAGAATCTAAGCCAGTTTTGCCAGTGGGCTTATGTTTGCAGCCCTCCCAAATTTCTCATGAATGAGTATAAATTTGCAAAAGAAGGAAAAGTGAAAAGTTGAATGTGAAATGAAACAATTGCCCTGGCATACATTGGTGTCCTTCCCGATGCCACCTGAACCTCCCCACCTTGCTGCCATCATCTCATGAGAAACGTCTCAGGAAGAACAAGGTAAGCATGTTTAGGGTACCAGTGGGGTTTGTGGGACTGTGTTACAACACATCTCTCTCCTTCTCTCTCCCTCTCTGTCTCTCTCTCTCTCCTCTCTCTGCTTCCCCACTGCTCTCTCTGACTGGCTGTGTATCAGGACCTTTGAAGAGAAATATTGAGAGATTACCAAGTAATTAAAGTCAGAATTGCACATTGGCAACGTTCCTCTATTTTTCAAATAGTTAACACTGTGAATTTAAAATGTATTTCTTGATGTTTTATTAGAATAGGTTTCTTAGCTTCCTCATTTTAGTTTGTTTTTGTTCTTATTTGACATAATTTAAGGTTCTCGAATACAACCATGATACTACTAGAGGCAGTAACTATTACTAGTTTGATTCTTCTCCTTTCAGGAATTTTCTATGTATAAATGTTAGTATATATGTACACTTTTCTTTTTTCCCTCTGCAAATGGTAGCATATTCACTATTCCACACTTCACTTTTTGTTCTGTAGTTATCTTTTAGATCTTTTTTTTCAATATATATGCAAAGATGATCCCACTTTAAATCTACTTCCAAGTATTCAAGTCAATGGATGTATCATATTTTATTTGACCAAATCTCTATCAAGAGATATGGATTTGTTCCCACTTTTTACAATAATGAATAATGTAATAAATCACTTACACATGTGTTAGTATATCACCAAGAAAAATTCATAGAGTAGACTTCCTGAGTCAAAGGATGTGGGTGCGTTCCATTCTGTAGGTCATTACCCTGCCCCTCTGCGGACAGTTTGGCAACATTTAGTCCCGTTCAAATTGGACAACATCACCTGGGAATGACTCCTTCCTCACATCCTCACCTCCCTTTTCATCTTTGACAATCCATTTGGCAATCTATATTGTGGTTTCCACTTTCATTTCTTGTGTTTTTAAACACTATTTATACTTCTGTGGATTGTCAGTTCATGATTTTATTATTGTCCTGGGTTATTGGTCATATGATTTTAACAAAGAATTCTGAATATATTAAAGACATTAGCCATTTGGGATATGGGAACACTTACCCAGTTTTTGCTAATCTTTAAATTCTATTTATAATTTATTTACCATGCCAAATATGTAATTAAATGAATCATTTCTCCCTTCTGAGATTGTTTCAAATTGTTAAGGTTTTGGTTTCCCTTGTTGCAATTTTAAATGGGATATTTTCTTTCATATGTTTTATTTAAACTTTATATCATGTAATATGATATGATGTTAACAAGGCATTTACAATAAAAAACAATTGCTCATGTGTTCATCACTTAGTTTAATAAATAAAACATTACTGATAGTCAAAATCCCTATCTATTTCTCTTTCTTCTCATTCCTTCTCAAATTATTTCCTTCAGAAATAACTATTATCTGAATTTAGTCTGTGCATTATTCATAAATATACTTTAGAGTACTTTTATTACACCGTATTTTTACTATAAAGTTCTTTCATTTAAGCAACACATAGAATTGGTTTGTATGTTTTTAAACTTTACGTGAAAGCATTTTTCTACACCTTGCTTTTGTCACTCCATATATTTGTGAGAATTTATCCATACTGACATGTGTAATGCTAGTTCATTCATTATGATGAATGAATATTTCACAATTTATTTACTTATCCTTTTGGAAATGTATATTAAGAGTGTCCTTTTCTTCTTATTCAAAAGAATGATGCCAGGAAATTTTTCTTTAGAACTCCTTTTGCACAGAGAGACAGTTTCACCGAGAGTGGAATAGAAAGCTTGTAGGATAATTCACCGAACTTCCCAGGTAGTGTCAATGTGAAGGTGATATACCCTACCAGCAGTGTGTAAGGGCTTCCTGAATCCCACATTTGGACTTCCACTTGGTTTGGTGAAACGTTAACAGTTTTCCAATCTGAAGGGGTGTGACAGAGTAACACATTTAATTTGAATTTCCTAGTGAGTTTGAGCCATCTTTTGTTTACCCATTAGCCATCTAGATTTCCTTTTTTAAATCAATTAATTGATCATATATTTTGTACATTTTTCACTGTTTAAAAATCCATTATATATATATTTTAAAGATTTTATTTACTTATTTTTAGAGGGAAAAGAAGGGAGAAAGAGAGAGAGAGAGAAACATGAATGTGTGGTTGCCTCTCACATGCCCCCTCCTGGAGACCTGGCCCACAACCCAGGCATGTGCCCTGACTGGGAAAACAACTGGTGGTGACCCTTTGGTTCGAAGGCCAGTGCTCAGTCCACTGAGCCACACCACCAGGGCTGATTTTCTTTCTTTGTAATGTCTTTATCTGGTTTTGGAATTAGGATAATGCTGGCCTCATAAAATGAGTTTAGGAGCCTTCCCCCCTCTTCAATTTTATGAAATAATTGGAGAAGGAAATGTTTTAGTTCTTTCTGAATGTTTGGTAAAATTAATCTGTGAGGCCACCCAGTCCAGGGCTTTTGTTTGTTGAGAGTTTTGATTCCTGCTTCAATTTCTCTAGGATAATCTGGCTATTCAGATTCCCTGGTTCTTCCTGATTTAGTTTTGGAGGATTGTATGTTTCTAGGAATTGATCTATTTTGTTCAGGTTGTCTAGTGTATTGGCATGTAGTGGTTCATAATATTTTCTTACAATTCATTGTATTTCTTTGGTGTCTGTTGTTATCTCTCCTCTTTCATTTCTGATTTTATTTATTTGGGTCCTTTCTATTTTTTTTTTCAGTCAATATTTATTGTCTAGTAAATGTCAGGAGCTGTTTTAGGTCCTGGGATACAGCGTCTTGCAATTTATATTTTACAAAATCACCATTTTATTATCAAACAATTTTCAAAAGCTCCCAGTTTCCAGATATGTTCTGAATTGTAGCACATATTATTATTTATCAAAATAATAGTTTCTCATAACTTCTGAAGTTTTTTGTAGTGCTTTGAAGAACTAATTTCCCCCTCTTCTACTTATTACTGTTGTAGATGATCTTTTTTTAACTATATTTTATTGATTATGCTGTTACAGTTGTCCCACTTTCCCCCCCTTCTTGCCCCCACCCCCTTACCCCCCCTTTCCCCACCCTTTAGTTTTGTCCATAGGTCATACACATAAGTCCTTCTGCTTCTGCACTTCCTATACTATTCTTAACCTCCCCCTGTCTGTTGTCTACCTTCCATTTATGCTACCTATTCTGTGCCCCATTCCCACCCTCTCCCCCAGCCACTCCCCTGTTGATGTTCCTCCATACCTTATATAACTCCCTTTAACATTTCATACAATAAAGGCTGGGTGGTGATGAACTTCTTGAACTTGACCTTATCTGAGAAGCACTGTATCTGCCCTTCCATTCTGAATGAAAACTTTGCTGGATAGAGTATTCTTGGATGTAGGTCCTTGCCTTTCATGACTTGGAATACTT
>PVJI01000297.1:0-37545 GCA_004026765.1 Micronycteris hirsuta | reverse complement strand
TGTCTCTTTTGAGAAATCAGCTGACAGTGTTATGGGGATTCCTTTGTAGGTAACTGT
Source organism: Micronycteris hirsuta (assembly GCA_004026765.1). Classification (NCBI taxonomy): domain Eukaryota; kingdom Metazoa; phylum Chordata; class Mammalia; order Chiroptera; family Phyllostomidae; genus Micronycteris; species Micronycteris hirsuta. The sequence goes on along the minus strand of PVJI01000297.1, from coordinate 37,488 downwards.
CTCCTTTCCTCTTGCTGCTCCCAGGATCCTTTCCTTATTTTTGACCTTGGGTAATGTAATTATGATGTGTCTTGGTGTGTTCCTCTTTGGGTCCAACCTCTTTGGGACTCTCTGAGCTTCCTAGACTTCCCGAAAGTCTATTTCCTTCGCCAGCTTCGGGAAATTCTCCATCATTATGTGTTCAAATAAGTTTTCAATTCCTTGGATTTCTTCTCCTTCTGGCAGTCCTATGATCCGTATGTTGGGCCGTTTACAGATGTCCTGGAGGTTTCTGAGCCCCTCCTCCATTTTTTGAATTCTTGTTTCTTCATTCTTTCCTGGTTGGATGTTTTTTTCTTTCTGCTGGTCCACTCTGTTGATTTGAGTCCCAGTTTCCTTCTTATCCCTATTGGTTCCCTGCAGATCTCTCCTCATTTGTTCAAGCAATTTCGATAATTTTTCGTCAGATTCTGTGAGCATCCTGATTACTAGGGTTTTAAACTGTGCATCTGATAGGCTGGCTATCTCTTGGTCAGTTAATTCTGGAGCTTTGATCTGTTCCTTTCTTTGGGCCATTTTTTTCCCTCAGTGAGCCTCTTACTGTAAGGGGGGCGGAGCCTTGGGGTTCACCTGGGCAGGGAAACTCATGGTCGCTGTGTTGTGATGTAGCCTGTGGGGGCAGGACCTGAGAGCACAATGGTGCCTGCTCCGCTCTCCGCACCCACACCTTGAACTGCAAGCAATTCAAGCTCTCTGTACTGGCTCCGGGGGTTGCTCCGGGGTCGGTGGATGGGCTGCACAGCTCCAATCCCCCGTGGGTCTCCCCAATGAACTCTCCTGTGAGGCTGGTAGTTCCTCCCGCCACGGACTCCACCCCCACAGGGGCTCTCAATCTGCGCAGATGGATTGCACCCTGCTTTCTCTCCTGGTTTGTCTGCACGTGAATGCGGACCTGCCTGGTCCACCAGTCTCGGCCCCTCTGGGTCCAGATGAGCCGGGTGCTGGCCGCGCTTAGGTCAGGCACTCCCGTCTCGGTGTGCTGCTGCCCCGCGGGAACCGCCCCTCCAACCGCAGTCCTGCCGTCTGCTCACCAGGTTGCCGCAGAGTTGCCAAGCGCTCTCCCTCCACCCTGCTCCTCCCAGCTCACCAGACTGGATGAATGTATCTTCTGTAATTCCTTGGTTGTCACACTTCCTCTCAATTCGATTTTCTGTCAGATCTGACTGTTTTTGGTTGGGTAAATTTCTGTTTTTTTCCTTGTTTGGTTGTGCGAGGAGGCACAGCGCACTCACCTATGCCGCCATCTTGCCGGAAGTCCGGGTCCTTTCTATTTTTTTCTTGATGAGTCTGGTTAAAGGCTTGTCAATCTTGTTTATCTTTTCAAAGTACCAGTTCTTGGATCCATTGATCTTTTATATTGTTTTTTAAAACTCAATTGAACTTACTTCTAGTCTTTATTATTTCCTTCCTTCTACTCACTTTGGACTTATTTGTTATCCTTTTTCAAGTTCTTTTAAGTGTGATGTTAGATCATTTATTTGAGGTTTTCTTGTTTTTTGAGATAGGCCTGTAACACTCTGGATTTCCCCTTTAGTATTGCTTTTCCAGTGTCCCACAGGTTTGGATTGTATGTCCTCATTCTCATTTGTTTCAGGGTAACTTTTCATTCCTTCCTAATCTCATTGTTGACCCACTCATTGTTTAATATCATGTTATTTACCTTCCATGTCTTTGTTTGTTTTTCAGTGTGTTTCTCATGATTGATTTCTAGTTTCATAGCATTGTGGTCAGAGAAGATGCTTCATATGGTTTCCAATCTTCTTAATTTTCTTGAGATTTGTTGTGTGTACTAACATGTGGTCTCTCCTAGAAAACATTACACGTGCACTTGAAAAGTATGTGTATTCTTCTGCTTTGGGTGAAACGCTCTGAAGATATCAATTAAATCCATTTGATCCAGTGTGTCATTTAAGGTTGTTGTCTCTTTGTTGATTTTCTGCCTGGAAGATCTCTTCATCGAAGCTGACAAGGTGTTAAAATGCCCAAGTATGACTGTATTTCTGTCAATGTCTCTCTTTATGTCCATCAAGATTTGCTTTACATATTTAGGTGTGCCTATGTTGGGTGCATAAATGTTTATTGGTTTACATCCTATTGTTGGACTGCTGCAGTTATCATTCTGTAGTGTCCTTCTTCGTCTCTTATATAGCCTTGGTTTCAAGTATATTTTGTCACATATAAGTACTGCTACCCCAGCTTTTTTTTCTTTTCCAGTTGCATGAAATATCTTTTTCCAGCCCTTCACTTTTAGTCTGTGAGTGTCTTTCAATCTGAGATGGGTCTCTTGGAGGCAGCATATATATGGGTCTTGTTTTCTTATCCATTCAGCTACCTTCTGTCTTTTGGTCAGAACATTAGGGCGATTTACATTTAAGATGATTATTGATAGATACATATGTAGTGCCGTTTTGTCGTTAGACTGCTTTCCTCATTTTTTCCCTCTTTTCCTTCTTCTTAAAGCAAGCCCTTTAACATTTGTTGCAGTACTGGTTTGGTGTTAACAAACTCCTTTAGCTTTTTCTGTCTGGGAAGCTCCTTATTTCTCCTTCGATTTCAAATGATAGCCTTGCTGGGGAAAGTAGCCTTGGTTATAGGTTGTTGTTTTGCATCACCTTGAATATTTCACGTCACTTCCTTCTGGACTGAAATGTTCCCATTGAGTAATCAGATGCCATTCGGTTTCTCTCTTTAAGTCTTTTCATTTTAATGATGATATGTCACGGTGTAGGCTTCTTTGGGTTCACCTTGTATGGGACTCTCTGAACTCTTTGGACTTGTGTGACTTTTTCCTTCACCAGATTAGGGGAGCTTTCGGTCATTATTTCTTTAAATCAGTTCTCAATCCCTTCCTCAGTCTCTTCTCCTTCTGGTATTCCCATGATGCAGATGCTGTTATACTTCATGTTGTCCAAAATGTTTCTTAAGCTCTCCCCATTTTTCAAAATTCTTTTTTCCTTTTGTTGTTCTGTCTTGGTGTTTTTTTTTCTACCTTGTCTTCCAAAACACTGGTTCGATCCTCTGCTTCATGTAACCTACTGTTTATTCCTGCCAGTGTATTATTTATTTCAGATATTGCATTCCATATTTTTGATGGTCCTTTTTTATGGTTTATATGTCTTTTTTCATGCTATTGAGTATCTTTATAATCATTACTCTAAACTCTCTATCTGATAAATTGCTGGCCTCCATTACATCTACTTCCTCTGGAGAATTCATTTGTTCTTTCACTTGGGATCTGTTTCTTTGTCTTCCCTTTTTGGCTGCATGGTATTTTCCACCTTATTGTTCCAGCTCATCAACAGTTAATCTAATCAAGCTGCAATTAGCAGCCAGGTTTAAGCACCACTGGGTAGAGCAGAGTAATTCTTGCTGGCAGGGGTATTGCTTCCCCTCAGGCTGATGCTACTTGAAGCGCAGTGCTCTGCCTGAGAGAGTTGGCTCCTGCAGTATGGGGAATGACTCAGCACTGGGGTCCTGGTAGCTGTTCCTTCAGTTCTCTCCCCAGAGCCACCAACCCCAGACTCTCCTCAAGCATATCTAGCCAACTCTGCCCTCCCTCTGCAGGAGCCCAGTGTAAGTAGCTGCCAATAAATTTTTGTGTGCTGACCCTTTAAGAGGCTCTCTGCCATCTCAAGCAGTCTCTCCCTGGCAGACAGAATCATGCTACTTTTCACAGCTAGGTATTATCTGGGTTTCCTTCTGGCTCTGTTGCTGTAGTCTCAGGAGCCCAGTTTGGGGTTTAGGCCACACACATGTCCCAGGGCCTCTGAAATATCTCTCCACCAGTCAGCTACCACAAACCTGTGGGAGCCCAGCCAGCCCTCTCATGCATCATCCACATTCCCTACCATTTGTGTTGTGGTGAAGTGGTTTCCTCTGTGTGTCCCTGGTTATAAGGCTTCAGTTGGTTATTCTGGATGATTTCTCTGCAATTTAGTTGTAGTTCTAGATTTGTCTTGGGAGGAGGTTAGTATAGGTTCCACTTACTTTTCTGCCATCTTGGACCTGGGGATTGTTTTCTTACTTTCCATTTCTGATAGTTCATTATTGGTGTATAAAAATGTAACTGGTATCTAATATTTAGGTTGTATCCTGCTACTTTATAGTATTCATTTATCAGTTCTAGTAGTTTTTGTGGATACATTAGGGTTCTCTATATACACTATCATGTCATTTGCAAATATTAACATTTTTACTTCTTTCTTTCCAATTTGGATGCCTTTTATTTATTCTTCTTTTCTAAATGCTATGGCTAAAAGTTCTAGTACTATGATGAATATGAGTGATGAAAGTGGACCTCCTGGTCTGGTTTGTAATTTTAAAGGAAATGCTTTTAGTTTTTGCTTATTGAGTATAATTTAACTGTGGGTTTGTCATATATAACATTTATATTTTGAGTTATGTTCACTCTATTTTCACTTCACTGGGAATTTTTATCATAAATCCTTGCTCAATCTTGTTAAATATGTTTTCTGCATCTATTGATATGGCCATACCATTTTCACCTTTTTTTTTTATGTGGTGTACCACATCAATTGATTAACAGATAATGCACCAACATTACTACTCGAGTGAATACCTTTAGATTGTGGTGTTTGATCTCTTTAATGTAGTGCTGGTTTCAGATTCCTAATAATTTTTTGAGGATTTTTGTATCTATGTTCATTAGGAATATTTGCCAGTAATTATATTTCTTCATAGTGTCTATATCTGTTTTCAGAATTAAGAAAATGCTGCCTTTGTAAAATGAGCTTGGGAGTCTTCCTTTGTCTTGAATTTCTTTGCATTAGTTTGAGAAGAAGGTGCTAGTTCTTTGTATGTTTGATAAAATTTACCCATGATGCCATCTGGGATAGTACTTTTGTTTGTTGGGAGTATCTTCATTACTACTTAAAAAAATAATTTTTATTGTTGTTCAATTACAGTTGTCCCCATTTTCCCCCATTACTCTCCCTTGCCCTACCCACCTCTACCTTCAACCTCCCACATTCAATCCCTGCCCCCACTATTGTCTTGGTCCGTGGGTCCTTTATACTTGTCCCTTGACTTGACCCTTCCACTTTTCCCCCCATTTCCCCCCTCTCCTCTGGTTATTGTCAGTTTGTTCATTACTTCTTTGATTTCAGTTTTGCAGTCAGCCCAATTCTGATTTCCTGTTTCTTCATCATTCAGTTTTGGAACACTATATATTTGTAGAAATTTATCCATTTTTTTAGATTGTCATTTTGTTGGCATATAGTCAGTGATATTTTTTATAATCCTTTGTTATTTCTCTTGTATCAGATGCTACTTCTCATTTTTAATTTCTGATTTTATTTATTTGGGGCTTCTCTCTTTTTCTTGATGAGTCCAGTTAAAGGTTTATCAATGTTGTTTATCTTTTCAAAGAACCAGTATTGTTGTCATTGACCTTTTATATTTTTTAAGACTCTATATAATTTATTTTACTCTGATCTTTAATATTTCCTTCCTTCTACTCACTTTGAGCAGTTTCATTTTTCTTTTTCTAGTTCCTTCAGGGGAAAATTTAGATTGTTTATTTGTGTTTTTTCTTGTTTCCTGAGATAGGCCCATATTGCTGTGAATTTCCCTCTGAAGACTGCTTTTACTGTTTCTTATGTGTTTTTGATTGTTGTGTTCCCATTTTCATTTGTCTCAAGGTGTCTGTTGATATTTTTCTTGATCTCATTAATAACCCATTCTTTGTTTATTAACATGTGATTTAGCCTTTATTTGTTTTGTGTTGTTTTTTTCTGTAATTCATTTCTAATGTAATAGCATTGTAGTCAGAGAAGGTGCTTGAAGTGATTTCAACCTTCTTACATTTACTAAGACATGTTTTGTGTGCTAACATGTATTCTATTCTAGAAAATGCTCCATGTACTCCTTAAGAGAATGCATGTTTTGTTGCTTTGTGGCAAAATGCTCTGATCACATTAGTTAAATCCATTTGGCCTGGTGAGTCATTTAAGGTAGCTGTTTCCTTGTTGATTTTATAGCAGGAATATCTATTCATTGATATTGATAGGGTGTTAAAATACCCTGACTCTATTACTGTCTACGTTTCCCTTTATGTCCATCAATATTTACTTTATGTATTTTGTAGTTCTTTGTGCATAAAGGTTTAAAAGGATTATATCCCCTTGTTGGGTCGATTCCTTTATCATTACATAGTATTCTTTTTTCCCTCTTATCATACCCTTTGTTTTAAAGTCCATTTTTTTATGTAGGTAATGCTACCCCAGCTATTTAAAAGATTTCTAATTGCATGAAATATATTTTCCCATCCCTTGACTTTCAGTCTGTGTGTGCCTTTTTTACTGAGGTGAGTAAATTGTAGATAGCATATCTTTGGGTCTTCACTATCTTTTGATTGGATCACTCAATCTATTTACACTTAAGTGATTATTGATGATTATGTATTTATTACTGTTTTATTCTATATAACTATATTTTTTCTTTCTTCTTCTTAAAGATACCTCTTTAACATTTTTGTAATACAGGTTTGGTGGGGATGGACCCCTTGAGCATGTATTTGTCTAGAAAGCTCTTTATTTATCCTTCAGTTTTAAAGATATCCTTGCTGGGTAGAGTCGTCTTGGTTGTAGGTCCTTTCTTTTTATCACTTTGAATATTTTATGCCAATCCCTTCTGGCCTGAAATGCTTCTCTTGAGAAATCAGCTGGCAATCACATGGGAGCTACCTTGTTGATAATTGTCATTCATTTGCTGCTTTTAAGATTCCCTTTGTCTTTAACTTTTGCCGTTTTTAATTATGATGTGTCTTGGTGTGGGACTCTTTGTGATTCCTGGAGTTGTCTTATTTCTTTACCATGTAGGGAAATTTTAGTTCATTATTTCTTCATCTAGGTTTTCATCTTTTGCTCGCTCTCTCTCCTTCTGCTATTCTTATGATGTAGACGTTATACTTCACGCTGTCTCAAAGGTCACTCAAACTATCTCAATTAAATTTTTTTTTCTTTTTGCTGCTCTGGTTGTGTGTGTGTTTTTTTGCTACCCTGTCTTCTAAATTACTGATTCTATTATCTACTTCATCTAACCTTCTGTAGATTTCTTCTAGTGTATTCTTCATTTCAGATATTGAATTCTTTGTTTCTTTTTGGTTCTTTCTTATAGTTTCTATATATTCTTTATGCTTACTAACTCTTTGTTTAATTCCTTACTGAGTTCATCCATTCTTCCCCTAAGTTCCTTGAACACTTATGTAACCATTGTTTGGAACTCTGTATCTGGTAGATTGCTTGCCTTCATTTTATTTAGTACTTTTTCCTGGGATTTTTCTTCTTTCTTTTGCGGCACATTTCCTTGCCTTTATATTTTGACTGCCTTTCTGTATTTGTTTCTGTGTACTAGGTACATCTGCTATTACTCCCCTCTTGTCATGTTGGACACATGTGGTGGCGTCCTATGGCACTCAGCAGTGCATTTTCTCTGATCCCCTGAGCAGGGTGCTGCAGGAATGTTTTCTGTATGTGTCATGTGAACCTTTTCATTGTAGTTGAGTCTTTTTCTTTCCATTTAATATTATATACTTTTTGTCTTTGAATTTATTTTTATTTTTTTATTTTTGCTCTCTTTTTTTATTGTTTTCAAGTGCAATTGTCTCCATTTCCCCCCCACCACTCCCATCCACTGCAGCCACCCCCACCTCCCACCCTCCATCCTATACCCCTTTGGCTTTATCCATGGTCTTTGAACATGTTCCTTGATGACCCTTCCCCCTTTACCCTCCTTATCCCCTTACACCTCCCCTCTGATTACTGCCAGTTTGTTCTTTATTTAAATGCCTCTGGTTATATTTTGCTCGCTTGTTTGTTTTGTTAATTAGGTTCCACTTATAGATGAGATCATATGGGATTTGTCTTTCACCGCCTGGCTTATTTCACTTAGCATAATACTCTCCAGATCCAACTATACTGTTCCAAAGGGTAGGAGCTCCTTCTTTCTCTTTGTTGCATAGAATTCCATTGTGTAAATGTATCACAGTTTTTTGATTCACTCATTTACTGATGAGCACTTAGGTTGCTTCCAACACTTGGCTATTGTAAATTGTACTGCTATGAACATCGGGGTGCATAGGTTCTTTTGAATTGGTGTTTCATGATTCTTGGGGTATAATCCCAGCAGTGGAATTGTTGGATCAAAAGACAGTTCTACTTTTAGTTTTTTGAGGAAACTCCCTACTGTTTTCCACAGTGGCTTCACCAGTCTGCCTTCCCACCAACAGTGCATTAGGGTTACCTTTTCTCCACAACCTCGCCAGCAGTTGTTTGTTGATTTCGTTATGATGGATATTCTGACTGGTGTGAAGTGGTATCTCATTGTGGCTTTAATTTGCATTTCTCTGATGGCTACTGATGATGAGAATCCTTTCGTATGTTTCTGGGACCTCTGTATGTCCTCCTTGGAGAGGTGTCTGTTCAAGTCCTTTGCCCATTTTTTAATTGGGTTGTTTGTCTTCCTGGAGTGGAGTTGTGTGAGTCCTCTCTATGTTTTGGAGATCAAACCCTTGTCCGAGATATCATTGACAAATATATTTTCCCATATGGTTGGTTCCCTATTAATTTTGCTGATTTTTCTTTAACTATGCAGAAGCTTTGTATTTTGATGAAGTCCCATTTGTTTATTCTTTCCTTTATGTCCCTTGCTCTAGGGACATATTGGTGAAAATATTGCTGTATGGAATATCTGAGATTTTCCTACCTAGGTTCTCCTCTAGGACTTTTATAGTGTCATGAGTCTTGCTGCTATCTGTCTTTAAATCTTTTATCCATCTTGAGTGTATTTTTGTATGTGGTGTAAGTTGGTGGTCAAGTTTCATTTTTGTGCATGTAGCTGCCCAGATGTCCCAACACCATTTGTTGAAGAGCCTATTTTTACTGTTTTATGCTTCCGCCCCTTTTGTCAAATGTTAATTGACCATAGAGACTTAGGTTTATTTCTGGGCTCTCTATTTTGTTCCATTGATCCATGTGTCTGTTCTTATACCAGTACCAGGCTGTTTTGATTACTGTGGCCTTGTAATATAGATTGATGTCAGGTATTGTGATCCCTGCTACTTTGTTTTTCTTTCTCAGAATTGCTGCAGCTATTCAGGGTCATTTATAGTTCCTTATACATTTTTAAAATGTTCTATATCTTTGAAATAGGTCATTGGTGTTTTAATAGGGATTGAGTTGAATCTATAAATTGCTTTAATAGGGATTGAGTTGAATCTATAAATTGAGTTGAATCTATAAATTGCTTCTAATTGAATCCTTTCTGCTTCCTGGATTTGTGTGACTTTCTCTCATCAATTAGGAAAGTTTTTCATCATTACTTTTTCAAACAGGTTTTCTATTTTTGCTCCTCTTCTTCTCCTTCTGGTATCCCTATTATATGGATATTATTATGCTTTATGTTGTCCTGCATTTCCCTTAACCCCTCTTCATTCTTTTTCAGTCCTTTTTCTTTTTCTTGCTCTTTCTGGGAGTTTTTTTCTACCTCATCCTCCAGTTCATTGATTCAATCCTCTGCTTCATCTAGCCTGCTTTTGATTCCTTCTACTGTGTTCTTCAGTTTAGAAATTGTACTCTTCATTTCCTCTGGGCTATTGTTGATTGTTTCTGTGTCCTTTTTCATGCTGGTGTAATTTGCAATAAGTTCCTTGTAGGTTCCCTGTAGTTTTTGGTAATTCTCAGTGAGCTCATTGAGCTTCCTTACAACCATTGTTTTGAACTCAATATCTGACAGCTGACTTGCCTCTATTTCATTTAGCATTCTTTTTGAGGATTCCTCCTTTCCTTTCATCTGGGGGTTGTTTCTTTATATTTCCACTATTTGAGAGACTCTTCTTATTTGCTTTTGCTTCTTAAGCTGATGTGTTTTGACTTTCTGACTTTGTGGTGTGAACTTCTGTGGTAGGAGACCTGTGAGATTCAGCGGTGCAGTCTCCTTGATCTCCTGAACTTGATGTTCTTGGGATGCCCTTTATTCTGTTTATGTTGGCTCTCTGGATATAATTGGGTTTGATGGTTGTTTGGTCTTTCTTGATGGGTCCTTCCCTCCAGCTGATTGACTGAGGGTCACTCCACCCACCATATCTTGTATGCTGCTTTGCAGGTGCTGCCAGAACAAAACCAAGAAGCCCAGGGAAAAGACCCACATCTGCAAAATACCCCCCACCTCCGCAATCCCTATATCAACAGCAAATGAACCAGTATTAACAAGGGTGTAAGGAGATTAACACTATTATAAGAAAGGAGAGAAATAAACTATAGTATAAAATCTAGTAACTTAATATGCACAAACTTGATGGACAAGAAACGAATGTTAAAAAACTATGCAGGAAAGAAAATATTCGCTGATCATGGAGAAGACCACAGTAGATTGCATCTTAGTATCCTCTAGTATTTACCACTGTTTTCCTTTCTGGATCTGCCTCTGGTATTGTCAGATGTTGACCCTGTCTGACCTTAGGCAGCCTGCTCAGAGACTGCCAGAAATCTGACTGTGGCTGCCACCTTTAGTTGTCAATCTAGTCACTTTGCACTCAGCAGTCAGGCTTAAGCCCCATAGAACTGGTGCAGAGTTTTTCCTGGGGATGAGGCTGTTGTTTCCCCTCTGGCTGCTTCTGCTGGGAGGGGAATGGTCTGCCTGAGCAAGATGGCTGCTGTTCAGGTGCCTCTAGCCTACTCTGCCCCTGTGTTTGCTGAAGCCCTGGGTAAGTGGCAGCAAGTGAAAATGCGTGTGTTGGCTCTTTAAACAGCTCTTTGCATGTCCAACCATATATCTCTGGCAGAGAGCAACCCTGCCACTTTTCACCACTGGTTGTTATCTTCGTACATTTTGGGATCTAGTGCTCAAGGCTGGGGATCCCAGCTTAGGATTTAGACCCCACACTTCTTGGGATCCAGTTGCTTAATTTTACCTCTGGCGCTACCACCTATGGGCACCCAGCCAGCCCTCTCCAGTCTCCACTGCACTCCTTACCAGTCAGTTAGTGCTAACGATGATTCTTCTGTCTGTCTGAGGTCTATAAGGCTTCTCTCTTGCTATTGTTCAGTTGTTTGTTCTGGGTGATTTCTCCACAATTTAGTTGTAATTCCAGATTTTTCCTAGGAGGAGGTTAGTATGGCTTCCATTTACTACTCTGCCATCTTGCCTCTTCTCTGTTGTAGTTGAATCCTATTGCTGTTGGCCCATCCGTGTGTGGGGTTTGCCGTAGGCTAGCTAACTGTGAGGATCAACTGGACCACAGTGTGTGAGCAGCTGTGTGTGTGCTGACCAAATGAAGTGGAATTTACCCCAGCGTGGGCTAGTGCCTGGCAAGATCTCTATGTGGATGTGCTGCTCTTAGATCTAATTGCATCGTGCTATGATATTACCTGAAGTCTGTCACTGGATATGTTAGTGCTAGGGCCTCTTGGGTAGGACTCTGGTGTAAGTCAATGTCAGACACTGTCTGTGACTGGCCCTGGGCTACTTGTTTGGAGCTAAAACGTGATTCACAGTTTGTGATTGCCTCTGCTGGGTCTGGGTGTGCACAGGAAGATCCAAGCTTCTCCCCAAGGCCATTTTCCACTGGCACCACACCTGGGGGCTGGTTAGCAAAGGCCCTAATGCACCCCAATGACTGAGTCTGCATGTCCCCCTGCCAACTGCCTGTTGGACTCAGTCACTGAGAGACCCTCTGACCTGTACAAGAGTTGTATGAGGTCATTTATCAGTGAGTTACCTGTAGGGGAAAGTGGTGTTCACCAGACTGATACACATTTAAATTCAGTGCCAATGCTGGGTCTGAGGCCACTTAACAAAATCCAAGTGTCCAACAAAGCACTTGTCATTCATTGAGTGCCCACAGACTTTTTGGCAAAGAAGTGTCTCAGAGATTCATTATTGTGTGGCCAGAAGAATTTATGAGGCCCAAACAATTTGAGATTTAGCCGTGTGAAGGGAGGGCTCTGTACTGGTCAGGCATGTGAGGGAAACATGGCCCCCGACATAGAGCCACACAACTCAGCCTGTCCTGGATTCTGCACAGACCCTGACCATGGCAGGATGGGACCAGCTGGAGTTTAGAGAGTGTCTAGTGGACCTCCTACTGTGGGGGCGGGGGTCAGGTTCACGAGATGAATGGGAATGCCCCTGTCCAAGAGGCACACAGGTGACTTTCTGACACCTGCTTTGTCCACTTGGAACTCTGCACCACCAGCCCAGGCAGCTGACTCCTCTGCGGGGTGTGAGCTTGGCAGGGTGGGTCGACACAAGTCAAGAGGATGGGGTTATTTCATTCCCCCAGCTGACTCCCTGTGGGTGGAAGAGCTCAACCCAAGAAAGACGGCATCTGTGGATGCTGTGGGAGAGGGAGTCAGTACAGAACCATAGATAGCTGTCCCTTAAGCTCTCTCTGAAACCACACAGCCCAGTCTTTCCTTGCATGACCCCAGTTTTCTCTAAGCTTCCTTCCCCTGTCCAGAGCCCAGGGTGAGTAAATGCAGACAAGATTTTTTGTGCTGGCTTTTTAAGAGGGTTCCTGGATTTCCACCAGACTCCTGTCTCTCCCTGGCAAACAGAATTCTCACTGATTTTCACAGCCAGATGATATGTGGGATTCTCTTCCAAGCTCCAGTGCTCTGGGCTGGGAAGCCAGCGTGGGGTTGAGAGCCCATGCTTTTCAGGGAGTGCCTTTGCAGCTGAGACATGATTTCAGATTCTCAGCCATCACACATTGATGGAAGACCAGACCCTTTGCATCACTGTCCTTCCCACCAGTCTTCATGTGTCGTCTTCTCAAAGTGTTTGATTATAAAACTTGTGTTCAGTTAGTCTTCAGTTGGTTACACAGGTTGATTGTTCTATAGTTTTAGTTGTAATTCCAGTTTGATCCAGGAAGGAGGTGAGTGTAACTTTTACCTACTCTGCCACCATCTTGGATCCTACAAAGCAGTTTTTAAAGATTTGTTCCTTCTCTGTTTGTGGTTATTCTTTATTCTTATTTCTTAATTTATGTATTTGTATTTCAATTAGCCAGAGCTTTGTCTATTTTACTTTACCTTTTAAAAGATATACTTTGTGAGTATATTTATTCACTCTACCTTTTGACCTTTCTTGTAAATTTCTGCTTTTATCTTTATTGTGCTTTCTTTTAGATTATTTTTTTCTGATTTCTTGAGTTTTGTACTTAATTCATTTTTTAAAAATATTTGTTTATTAATATTAAAGTTATAAATTTTCCACTTAACTTTGCTTTAATTATATCACATAGAACCCAATATTATTATTTTCTACATAGGCATCAAGGCTCACCCAATTTTTTCTTTGACTCAAGGATTATTTAAAATTATTTTACTCTAGGTTTACTTTTATTCCATTTGATTAAAAAATGTTTTCTCTGATATCTCCTCTCATTACCGAGAGAGGCATAGTAACTTTCTTTTTTTACCAATGAGTTTCTTGTCATTTCTGTAGGCTTACTCTGAAGCTACATCATTTAATGCACAGAGTCGTAAGAGTTCTTCATTGTGGACTGTAGCTTTTATTATTTCGATGTGTCTGCTCCTACTTGTTTAGAGCTTTTCAGGCAACTGTTAGTCTATGACCATTTCTTTTATCCCAGGCTTTCTTAGCTGTCTTTAGCTGTGTATATTCTTGATGAGGCTTACCTACAGGCCCTGGGCAATTCTGACTTCTGAAAATACTTAATCGGGTTTCCTAGCTCTGTCAGATGTCTGCCAGGTTGCTGTGGTTCTTTTTTCAAATTTTCAACCAAAGATATGTTTTACTGATTTTAATATGTTTATTAGAGAGAGAGAGAGAGAGAGAGAGAAACATCAGCGTAAGAGAGAAACATTGACTGGTTGCCTCCTGTGTGTCCCCCAACCAGGGATTGAACCTGCAACCTTTCAGTGCATGAGACCACACTGCAACCAAATGAGCCACCTGGTTAGGGCAGACCTGGTTCTTGATGTTTTAGAATCTTCAGCTCATACTAGCACTCTTAAGTATTTATTTTTATTTTTTAAAGATTTTATTTATTTTACTTTTAGAGAGAGGGGAAAGGAGGGAGAAACGGAGAGAAACATTAATGTTTGCTTGCCTCTTGTGAGCCCCCTGCTGGGTACTTGGCCCACAACCAAAGCATGTGCCCTGACTGGGAATCGAACTCGTGACCCTTTAGTTGGCAGGCTAGTACTCAATCCACTGAGCTACAACAACCAGGGCCCAAGTATTTATATTTATTTTAATTTAATTTTATTTTTTTAAAGATTTTATTTATTTATTTTTAGACAGAAGGGAACAGAGGGAGAAAGAAATGGGAAAAAACATCAATGTGTGGTTGCATCTCACGTGGCCCACCTGGGGACCTGGCCTGCAACCCAGGCATGTGCCCTGACTGGGAATAGAACCGGTGACCCTTTGGTTCTCAGCCCACGCTCAATCCACTGAGCTACACCAGCCAGGGCCAAGTATTTATTTTTAAATAATCATTCTGTTGAAGGTAAAAGAACTCATGAATGTGGACAACAGTGTGATGATTGGGAGGAGAGGGGCTATAAGGGGGATAAATGGTAATGGAAAAATATTACTAAAAATACACTTAAAAAATAAAATGAAAAAAAAAAACCAAAAAGAAAAAAATGGAAAAAAACAAAGGGCAGATGGGGATAGCGATGGCTTTCTGCCTTGACTGGAGCTATGAGACCTGAGAAGAAACCATTCTGACCCTCTGTACTAGACCGTAGTCCGCTTTGTGCAGGACATTGTGTTGGATACCACAACCAGCATTTGGAAGAAGGACAAATAGGAGGACAAAGCAGGAGTTGTGGTGTGATTGTCCTAGGGGGCCACTGGGAATTGGGTGGACAACTCAATTTATTCTCTTTTCTTCGTGTGGTCGGAGGAACTGGAGACAATCCTAATGCAACAGGAACTTTGTTTTGGCATTTAAGCTAGGTGCCAAACCCACTAGCCACAAACCCACTAGCCAGAAAGGTAAGCTGTAAATATTCCCTGAGATCTTTAGAAACTGTCTCATAATTTTAATATTGTAATATTATATTCTCCTTTCAGTTTACTTCTTTCTAATTTTCTCTTGTTCTGACATACTTTTGCCAGATTTAGAAGGCCTTCTTGGATACAATTTGATGTTGTGATAGCCGTAGAGATATGCCACTCAGATCTGCCTTCAAGAGAACCACTGTGAAGAGCGCATCTGACAGACAACCACCTGCTGCACCTTTGGGTCCTCCACTGTGTTTGTGCTGAGGCCACAGTCTCAACAGTGTGCTCCCAGCCAGCGACTGACCATGGAATGTACAGAGCTGGGCTGCTGCTGCCCAGTGCAGTCTCCCTGGACAAACCCCCGCCCAGGGCTTTTCCTTGGCCTTGCTAAGAGTTTCCGCGTGCTGTGCTGCCACTCGGAGTTCTTTCTACACAACTCTCCTTTCTGCTCTTCCTTCTTCCACAGGTGTCAGAACAACACTGCAATCTGCGGACCCATGTTTCCTCGTCCCTTATCCTGCACGGGTGTTTCCTCCAGTAAATGTCTTGCAGGTTTAATTCTGTCTCGGTGTCTGCTTTTTAGAGGGTCTACATGGGTGCACTTTTCTCTGGCCCCTGCATTCAGTGCACTTGCATCTGAGCCTTGCCTCTCTCCAACGCACCTTGAAGTGACCAGCCCTGTGGCTGTTTTTGTCATGTTGTCTTCTCCACTTCGATGCCAGGCCTTCAGAACTTCACATTGACTGGTAAGATGGGCCAACCCCAGCAGGTAAAAGAAACAAATACTGAAGGAATCAGACATAATAGAATTATTAGTACAAGCAGTGTGGAAGTGTGGATCTATAGTCATTTGCCAGTATCCTTACGGACCATTGTGTTTGAGAATACAGGATGTTGAAACTTAGACAGGTAATATGGTACCTATAGTCAATATTATGTCATATATGCCTGGGGCCTGTGGCAGCAAAAGCAGTAATATTTCTGTAGCAAAATGCATGGATGTTTAAATAAAGTTGGATAAACCGAATTAAAAATTACTTTTTAAAAGATAAGAAAAATACGAATTAACCTTAGGTCCACTTAGGTTGGGTCTAACAGTGAAATCCATTATCTGAATTTTTAAAATTTCTCAGAGCTTCCCACATTTGTACAGAAGGATTCTGGCCTCTTGCAATGGAACTCCCATTGGTGGAGCACACACTTTGTGTCAGACATGGTGCCGCGCCTCAGCACTCTGCAAGCGTTGTTTTATCTGCACTTCGCCTCAGTGTTATGAATAGACAGTTCAGCTCCATTTTGCAAGTGAGATAATTGAGTCTCAATGAACTCTCAAAGGCCACACAAAGAGTGAACGCCAAAGTTAAGGTTTGAGCCTCAAGGAGTCTTCCAGGACTTGGGATAAAACTCACACGCCTACTTGTGGTGAGCATAATCACCACTACCACGTGGCCTTGCTCACCTCTGAAATTCTGGCTCTCGGGACCTTTCACCCTCCGCTTCTTTAAGACATGAAGATGTTTCAGACATCAGTTTGTTCATGTAACACCTTGGTCTGTGCAAAGGATGGACATCAACTCACTTTTAGCCATGTCTCATGCCAGCTATTTTTGAAGATTTTCTCACCTTATGTCTCCTCGGTGACAATGACCACCTCCTATTTGGTGTTCCATATTTTGAATATTTCTATCATCATCTAAAAATTTTATTGACATTTTTATCTTTCTATAAAAATTATTGAAATCAGAGACTATGCCTTACTCAAAACTGTCTTTCTGACAAAATAATGGGCATAATTAGTGCTTTTTTGAATGAATGGAAAGGAATGGAGGGATATGTAGATGAATGAATAAATGATTGTGTAAATAAATAGTGAGTGAAAAAACAAGTGAAAATACACTCCTAAATGCCCTATAGAGGAACTGGCACAGTTCTCTCAATACCATGGTACCACATACACACTGCAGCTATTCAGTGCTCAGAAGTTAGAAGTTTCTGCATTTTTTTAAAGATTTTTATTTACTTATTTTTAGACAGAAGGGAAGGGAGGGAGAAAGAGAGAGGGAGAGAAACATCAACGTGTGGTTTCATCTCACATGGCCCCCACCGGGGACCTGGCCAGCAACCCAGGCATGTGCCCTGACTGAGAATCAAATCGGCGACCCTTTGGTTCGCAGCCTGTGCTCAATCCACTGAGCTACTCCAGCCAGGGATGCATTTTATTTTAATGTGTCTTGTTCTTTCTTTATTGGGAGGTCAGGATGAGATGCAGGTATGAAGAAAAAATAGGTGATGATTTGGGTTTTAATCACATTGATTCTGAGATGCTAAGAAAACATTCGTGTGGAAATGTCAAGAAGGTAAATAAAAATGTGGGACAAGTGTTCTCAAGAAAAGGATTGATGGTTAAAGCCAGAAAAAAGAATGAGAGTGCTGAGGAAAAACCTGGTGAGAGAGGAGGCATAAGACCAGAGTCACTTGAGACACACGGGAGAAAATAGGAAAAAAATGCCAACAAAAGAGTAGGAGGAGCCTTAGTCCTAGAACCCAGCGATGGGATACTACTCAAGAAGATAGGAATGGCTAACCCAATGCCAAAACACAGCAGGGAGCATGGGGGCATTGGATGTGGCAGTTTGCTTAAGTGATTGTAGAGAAAGTTACGTTTTTGGTGGCAATACATGGATGATAAAAAAGTAAGGAAGCAAATTTGGGCCCCTTTTTGAAAGAAAAGTGGAGAGACAGGATATTTAAATGGACCAGAAGAACAAAAACCTGAGATGAGGAAGATTAGAGGGAGACTGAGCTTGTGACGTTGCTGGAGGTACCAATGGAGCAGTCCTGCAGCCTGTGGAAGAGGATCCATGATGCAAACAAGAGGAAAGAGGGGATATGTTCTCTTCTTTGCAAGAGAACAAGAAGGAAAAATAGCAATAAAGACATGGGGAACCGACCACCAATGGATGAACAGCCCCATTATCCCTAAAATATTTTCAATCTACTAATTAATGGTAGAGCGGAGATACAGTCTTTGGAAATGGGAAGCTTCCTGGCACAATTCTGAATTCAGGTCAATTCACATGGAAAGGAAAGAGTTACAAACCTGTTAAAATTATGGTTCAAAAATGTAAAACCAGCATTTTTGTTCATCAATTCAGATTTAAAATTTAATTTCACGGTACAATGAACCCATACACAGTTATATCTATTAAGGTCACCCACTCCCAGCTTATCAGCTTACTTTGGGCATTGATGACTGTAAAACCCTTTAGGATAAAATAATTGCTATCTCATACTTCATAGTACAGTTTTAAAGTAAATCAAAAATTTTTGATGCTGAAATATCCAATAAAGTTCATCCCTCTAGTTCACCTTCCACTGATCCATAATCTATGGATTTAATAAAACAAACAAAAAAATTCTACAAGATATTCTCAAAGGTTTGACCAAGGAGAGGAAGGGAGTTTTTGATTGAGTCTTTCATTGTTTCAAGAAGAGGCACGTGTCTTTTGTTTGAATTACTTCTCATTTTTAAATATCATCTATTTCTCTTTTGCTACTCAAAATACTAAGGCCAAAATCAAACCAGCTTTTATTGTGCTTCTTATTGTAATAATTTATTAAAATTTTTGTCTTTCACACAAAGTGAATCTAGCATTTTTCTTAAAGCTAATGTGGTAATTAGTCCATTTGGATTTAAATTGGACTGCAAATATTTCATATCCAAGGTTAAATGAACACATAAACACATATACACAATTATACAATATTACCTTTCTCTCTCCATATATACATATATCCACATATATAAAATATCTGTATGTATATATACACACATGATATATATGTGCATATATATTCACACATATATATATTTATATGTGAAAAGTCATGAAAAAACTGCCTGTTCATTCCCTACTTTGCCCAGAAACTATGTCTCCATACCAGTTCTCATAAATTCAGAACTTAAACTGACCATGGACTTAAACCAGACTTAAACTGAGTAAGTAACAAATCTAAAGATAGGGGGTGGGGAGACAAAATTCAACCTTTGGAAGTTATAAAAGCATAATTAATGTAGAATACTGCAGACCTGCGGAACTGACTGCCCACACTATCCAGACCCTATTACACTGTCTGGATTCTGGATAAATTGCTGGTTTTCCTCCTCTTTTCCTGCTTTCACTCTAGTGGGATTATACTTTTTGTTGTGGTTTTTTTTAGTGCTTCTTTTTAATTGTTTTCTTAGAGATATTAATAGCTGTTATAATTCCTCCCTTGAATGATTGTAAATGTCACTGGTTAAGCCATCTGGTCCTAGAATTGTTTTATTTTTTCTTAAATTCATTAGGGTGATATTGGTTAATGAAATTGTATCAGTTTTAAGTGCACATTCTATCATACATCATCTGTACATTGTACTGTGTGTGCACAACCCAAAGCCACGGCTCATTTCCTCACCATTTATTCCCCCTTTAGCCGCTTCTAATGCCCCTGCCCCCTCCTTCAGGTAGTCAACATGCTGTTGCCTGTATGTAATTGTTTTTTCCTTAATCCTTTCACTTTTTTCACCTAGCCCTAACCCCATTCATCTCTGACAGTTGTCAGCCTGTTCCTCTGTGAGTGTTTCTATTTTGTTCGCTTATTTTGTTAATTAGTTTCTGCATATAAGTGAAATCATATGGTATTTATCTTTCTGTGAATAGCTTATCTCACTTAGCATAATACTCTCCAGGTCCATCCATGCTGTTGCAAAATATAAGATTTCCTTCTTTTTGACAGCTGAGTAGTATTCCAGTGTGTAAGTGTACCACAGCTTTTTAACCTATGTGTCTACTGACAGGCACTTGGGCTGCTTCCAAATCTTGGCTGTTATAAATAACACTGAAATGAACACAGGAGTGCATGTATTCTTTTGAATTAGTATTTTGAGTTTCTTCAGATATATTCCCAGAAGTGGGATCACTGGGTCAAAAGGCAGTTCCATTTTTAATTTTTTGAGGTAACTCCATACTGTTTTCCATAGTGACTGCACCAGTCTGCATTCCAACCAACAGTGCAGTAGGGTTCCCTGTTCTCCACAACCTATCCAGCACTTGTTGTTTGTTGATTTATTGATGATAGCCATTGTGACAGGTGTAAGGTGATATCTCATTGAGGTATTAATTTGCATGGCTCTGATAATTAGTGACATTGAGTATCTTTTCCTATGTCTATTGGCCATCTGTATGTCTTCTTCAGAGAAGTGTCTATTCAGGACATTTGTCCTTTTTTAAATTGAAATGTTTGGGGATTTTTGGTGTTGAGTTTTATAAGTTCTTTATAAATCTTAAATACTAACCCTTCATCAGAAGTATCAGTGACTATGTTCTCCCATTTACTTGGTTGTCTTTTCATTTTGATGATGATTTCCTTTGCTTTGTAAAAAGTTCTTAGTTTGATAGAGTCTCATTTTTTTTATTGTTGTTCAAATACAGTTGTCTCCATGCTCCCTCACTCTCCCCCACTCCAGCCACCCCCACGTCCCACCCTCGATCCTACCCCCCTTTGGATTTGTCCATGTGTCCTTAATATATGTTCCTTGACAACCCTTCCTCCTTTCCCCCCATTATCCCCTCCCAGCTTCCCTCTGGTTACTGTCAGTTTGTTCTTAATTTCGTCTCTGGTTATATTTTTCTTTTATTTTTTATTTTGTTTCCTTTGCCCCAGGAAATATATTTTAAAAAATATTACAAAGGGAAAGGTCAAAGATTTTATAGCTTGTATTTTAGTCTAGGATATTTATAGTGTTGAGTCTTACAATAAAGTTTTAAATCCATTTTGATTTTCTTCTTGTCTCTGGTGTAAGAAGGTGAATTATTTCCATTTTTGCATGTATCTGTCCAATTTTATAAACACCTTTGGTTAAATACACTGTGTTTATCCCATTGTATATTCTTCCCTCATTCATCAAATATAAATTGACCATATAGGTATGGGTTTATTTCTAGGCTCTCTATTCTGTTCCATTGATCACCATGTCTGTTTTTATGCCAGTACTATGTTGTTTTGACTTCTTTGGCTTTGTAATATAGTTTTATATCAGGTAGAGTGATTCCTTCAACTTTTTTTTTCTCTCTCAAGATTGCTGTGGTTATTTGCAGTCTTTTGTTGTTCTATATACATTTTTGTAATATTTGTTTAGTTCTATAAAATACACCATTGGTATTTTGATTGGGATTGTGTTGAACCTATAAATGGCTTTCAGTGGTATGGACATTTTAATGATGAAAATTCTTCCTACCTGTGAATATGATTTGTATCATCTTCCCCTGATTTGTATCATCTTCAATTTCTTTCTTCTTTTTTTTATCGTTCAATTACAGTTGACCCCAGTTCTCCCCATTACTCTCCCCTGCTCTACCCATCCCTGCCTCCTACATCCAGTCCTCTGCGCCTCCGCAGTCCTCTGCGCCCCTCCCACCCCCCGCCATTGTCTTTCTCCATGGGTCCTGTATACGTGTTCTTTGGTCTTTTACATCTTTGGTTAAACTTGTTCCTAGCTAATTTTGATGCAATTATAAATGAGATTATTTGTTTAGTTTCCACTTCTGATAGTTCACAACTGGTTTATAAAAATGACACTGATTTCAAAATATTTTGTATCCTTCTACTTTACTGAATTCATTTATAAGTTCCTTGTAGTTTTTCGTGGAATCTGTAATGTTCTCTGTATACAGTATCTTGTCATCTGCATCTTGTCAAGTGCAGACACTTTTACTTCTTCTTTCTCCCTTTCCAATACGGATGCCTCTTATTTCTTCCTGTTTGAATGCTGTGGCTAGAACTTCCACAACTATGTTGAATAACAGCACTAAATGAGAATACCCCTGTCCTTTTCCTTATCTTAAGTGAAGTGCTTGTAATTTTTTGCCCTTTGAGTATGGGCTTGTCATAGATGGGCTTTATTATGTTGAGGTAAGGTCCCTCCATTCCCAATGCTGAGAGTTTTTATTATAAGCACGTGCTGGATTTTTATTAAATGCATCTATTGATAACATCATGTGATTTTTATTCTTCATTTTGTTTATGTGGTGTGTCACGTGTTTTAATTTGTGAATATTATACCAACCTTGCATCCACAGAATAAATCCCAATGGGTCATGTTGTGTGATCTTTTTAATGTATTACTGGATCCAGTTTGCTAAAATTTTGTTGAGGATATTTAACATCTATGTTCATCAGAAATATTGACCTATAATTTTATTTCATTGTAGTTTCTTTTTCCATTTTGTAATTAGGGTAATGCTGGCCTCATAAAATGAGCTTGGGAGTCTTCTCTTGAAATTTTTGGAATAGTTTGAAAAGGATAGCTGTTAGTTCTTCTTTGAGTGTTTGATAAAATTCACCTGTGAAGCCATCTGGTCCAAGACTTTTGGTTTTTGGAAGTTTTTTTGATTACTGCTTCAATTTCATCAGTTGTTTCAGTCTGTTCAGATGTTCTGATTCTTCCTGATTTATTTTTTTGAAGGCTGTATGTTTCTAGGAATTTATCTATTTCATCCAGATTGTTCAAATTTTTTTGGCATATACTTGTTTATAATATTTTCTTACAATCCTTTGTATTTCTTTGGTGTCAATTGTTAATTCCACTATTTCATTTCTTATTTTATTTATTTGAGTCATTGCTCTTCTTGTTAGTACAGTCTAAGGTTTGTTAATCTTGTTTATCTTTCCTTTTTTTAATATACTTTATTGATTATGCTATTACAGTTGTCCCATTTTCCTCCCTTTATTCCCCTCCACCCCACACCCAGCCCCACCCACATTCGCCCACTTTAGTTTGTGTCCATGGGTCATACATATAAGTTCTTTGGCTTCTACATTTCCTTACTATTCTTAGCCTTCCCCTGTCTGTTTTCGACCTACCGTTTATGCTACTTATTCCTTGTACCTTCCTCCCATCCCCTTCCCACTCCCCTGTTGATAACCCTCCATGTGATCTCCATTCCTCTGTTTCTGTTCCTGTTCTAGTTGCTTGCTTAGTTTGCTTTTGCTTTTGTTTTAGGTGTGGTTGTTAACAACTGTGAGTTTGCTGTCATTTTACTGTTCATATTTTTTATCTTCTTTTTCTTAGATAAATCCCTTTAACATTTCATATAATAAGGGCTCAGTGATGATGAACTCCTTGAACTTGACCTTATCTGAGAAGCACTTTATTCTATTCCCTTCCACTCTAAATGAAAGTTTTGCTGGATAGAGTCATCGTGGATGTAGGTCCTTGCCTTTCATGACTTGGTATACTTCTTTCCAGCCCCTTCTTGCCTGTAAGGTCTCTTTTGAGAAATCAGCTGACAGTCTTATGGGAACTCCTTTGTAGGTAAGTGTCCCCTTTTCTCTTGCTGCTTCTAAGATTCTCTCCTTATTTTTAATTTTGGTTGATGTAATTATGATGTGTCTTGGTGTGACTCTCTTAGCTTTCTGGACTTCCTGGAATTCTGTTTCTTTTGCCAGATTGGGGAAGTTCTCCTCCATTATTTGTTCAAATAAGTTTTCAATTTCCTGCTCTTCCTCTTCTCCTTCTGGTACCCCTATAATTCGGATGTTGGAACGTTTAAAGATGTCCTGGATGTTCCTAAGCCTCTCCTCATTTTTTTTTAATTCTTATTTCTTCATTCTTTTCTGATTGAATGTTTCTTTCTTCCTTCTGGTCCACACTGTTGATTTGAGTCCCAGTTTCCTTCCCATCACTATTGGTTTCCTGTACATTTTCCTTTATTTCACTTAGCATAGCCTTCATTTTTTCATCTGATTTGTGACCAAATTCAACCAATCCTGTGAGCATCCTGATTACCAGTGTTTTGAACTGTGCGTCTAATAGTTTGGCTATCTCTTTGTGGCTTAATTGTATTTTTTCTGGAGCTTTGATCTGTTCTTTCATTTGGGTCATTTTTTTTTTCTCGGTGCGCCTATTACATATAAGGGGCGGAGCCTTAGGTGTTCACCAGGGCAGGGTAACTCACTTCACTGCATTGTGATGTTGTCTGTGGGGAAGGGGTCTGAGAGGGAACAATGGCACTTGCTCCGCCCTCTGCCAGATTTCAGTCATTTTTCTTGCTACCCACAAGCAAAGTGGGCCCTTCTGTGCTGATTCCTGGTTGGGTGGGCTTGTGTACATTCTAGGACCCTGTGGGTCTCTCCAACAAACTCTCCTGTGAGGCTGGGAGTTCCTCCCACTGCCGCCTCAACCCCCACAGGTATTTTCAATCGGTGGTTTGAGGTTTCATTTCCCCGAGATGGAGCCCTTGGCTTCGGGTCTTTCTCGCTCCCCAGCTGTTCCTTTATCCGCATGCAAATGTGAGACCACCCGCTCCATCAGCCTCTGGCCTGCTGGGGTCCACCAGCTGCTGCCTTGCCACGAGCCCTCTCCGCCCTGCTGCCCAGCTCCGTCCCTCCTACCGGTCAGAATGAATGTTTCTTATTTAACCCCTTGGTTGTTGGACTTTCATACAGTTTGATTTTCTGTAAGTTCTGGTTGTTTTTTGTTTTTAAATTGTTGTCCTTCTTTTGGTTGTGTGAGGAGGCACAGTGTGTCTACCTACACCTCCATCTTGGCTGGAAGTCTAATCTTGTTTATCTTTTCAAAGAACCGGTTCTTGGTTTCCTTGGTCTTTTGTGTTGTTTCATTTTTAGACTACTTTATTTATTTCTGCTCTGATCTTTATTATTCCCTTTCTTATTCTCAGTTTGGTCTTCTTTTTTATTATTATTTTTTAGTTCTTTCAGTGTAAAGTTAGATTGTTTATTTGAGATTTTTCTTGATTTCTTTTTAGGTAGGCTTGTAATGCTACGAGTATCCCTTTTAGGACTGCTTTCTCTGTATCCCACAGATTTCAGGTTGTGTTCCATTTTTGTTTCAAATATCTTAATTTCTTCCTTGATCTCATTGTTAACCTATTCATTGTTTATTAGAGTGTTATTTAATCGCTCTCCCACAAGTTTGTGTGTTTCTGTTTTTTTTTTTTTTCTTGTGATTTATTTCTAGTTTCACACATTATGGTCAGAGAAGATGCTTAATATAATTTCAAGCTTCCTAAATTTATTGAGACTTGCTTTTTGTCCTATCATCTGGTCTATCTTAGAAATCAATGTGCTCTTGACAAGAATGCATATTCTGCCACTTTGGGGGTAAAGTGCTCTGAAGGTGTTAATTATCTTCATCTGGTCCAGTGTGTCTTTTAAGGCCACTGCTACCTTGTTGCTTTTCTGTCTGGGAGATCTGTCCATTGATGTCAATGGGGTGTTACGACCTCCCTCTATGACTGTATTACTGTTTAATTCTTCCTTTATGCTCACCAGCATTTCCTTAATATACTTAGGTGCTCCTATGTTGAGTGTATAAGTGTTTCTTAGGGTTATATTTTCCTGTTTGATGATTCCTTTATTATGATGTAGTGTTTTTTTTACTCTTACCTTAGCTCTTGTTTTAAAGTTTATTTTGTCTGATATAATATTGCTACCCCAGCTTTTCATTAACTTTCACTGCATGAGATAATTTTTCCATCTCTTTGCTTTCGATCTGTGTTCTCTTTAATTGAGGTAGGTATCTTACATGACATAAAACAAGATCTGTCTATCTGTCTATCTATCATCTATGGATCTTGTTTTCTTATTCATTTAACTACTCTAAATCTTTTGATTGGAACATTTAAGTCATTTACATTTAAAGTGATTATTGATACATATCTTTGCATTGTGATTTTATTCTTTATTATTTTGTTCCTCTAGTTTTTTTTTCCTTATTTTTCCTCTTAAAGAAGATCCTTGAACTTTTCTTATAATACTGTTTTGGTGGTAATAAACTCCTTTAGCTTTTTCTTGTTGGGAAGCTGTCTATTTCTCCTTACCATTTAAATAATGGCTTGCTGGGTAAAGGAGTTTGCTTGTAGGTCCTTGCTTTTCATCACTCTATTTCGTGGCAATATATCTGGCCTAAAGTGTTTCTGTTGAGAAATCAGCTGACAGTCATATGGAATCTCCTTTGTAGGTAACTATGTTTTTCTTGCTGCTTTTAAGATTCTCTTTGTCTTTAACCTTTGCTATTTTAATAATGATGTGTCTTGTTGTGCGCCCCTTTGGGTTCATCATTTTTTAGCCTCTCTGCACCCCCTGGGCTTCTCTGTCCTTTTCCTTCACCAGGTTAGGGAAATTTTCAGTATTTATTTTTTCAAATAAATTCTCACAGTTTTGCTCTCTCTGTTCTCCTGGTGCCCCTATGATTCAGATGATATTACGTTCCTGGTTGTCCCAAATGTCCCTTAAAGTGTCCTCATTTTTTAAAGTTTTCTTTCTTTCTGTTGCTCTTATTGGATATTTTTTTCTACCTTGTATTCCAAATCACTGTATCATTCCTCTGCTTCATCTAAAGTTTATTCTTTCTAGTATATTCTTCATTTCTGACTT
This sequence comes from Micronycteris hirsuta, assembly GCA_004026765.1. Classification (NCBI taxonomy): domain Eukaryota; kingdom Metazoa; phylum Chordata; class Mammalia; order Chiroptera; family Phyllostomidae; genus Micronycteris; species Micronycteris hirsuta. The sequence goes on along the minus strand of PVJI01000297.1, from coordinate 11,007 downwards.
TTTTTGTTGTTTCTATGCTTTTTTTCATGTTTTTGAAGTTCTCACAAAGTTTCTCTAGTATCCTTCTAAACACTTTGGACTCTATGTCTGATAAATTGCTTTCCTCCATTTTATTCAGATTTTTTTTTTTTTCTGTAGACGTCTTCTATTCTTACATTTGGGAAATGTTTTGTCTCTTCATGTTTGCTACCTCTTTGCGTTTGTTTCTGTGTTTGTAGCGCAGGCTTCCAGTGGTGGTAGGGTGGCCTATGTATAGTGACCTGTGGGGCCTTGTGGAGCTGCCTCCTGGGCCTCCTGAGATTGTGTGGGTTATGTAAGCCTTCCTGCTGTGTTTGAGTCTTGGTCGTTATTGGAACATTCATTTGTGGGTGACCCTTAGGCTAATTACCTGTGAGGACTGACCCCATGGTAGAGTGGGATGTGCAGTTGCTGATCACATGAAGCAGAATTTGCCTCAGCAGGGAGCTGCCTGATGAGAAATTTACTTGGATGTGTCACTTAAAAAAAGAAAAGACTTTGTTTATTTATTTTTAGAGAGAGGGGAATGGGGAGGGGAGCATCGATCAGCTGCCTCTTGTATATGCCCCAGCTAGGGACTGAACCCATAACCCAGGCATGTGCTCTGTCCAGGGATTGAACCAGTGACCTCTCACATTGTGGGATGACACCCAACAAACTCAGCCACACCAGTCATGGCTGGGTATGCCACTTTTAAAGCTAATTGGATCCTCTCTGTTGTAGATGAATCTGGCTAATATGTGTGCTGTTTCTGGGGTCTACTGGGAGGGACTTTAGTGCATCAAAATGTGCAACACTGCCATGACTAGCCCTTTCTATTTGTTGCTCTGATTGGATATTTTTTGCTACGTTGTTGCAAAGGTAGCAGAAAATTTGGGAAAGACCAAACTGCACACCAAGGATGACTTTCCTCAGCACCAACTCCTGGGGCAAATCCGCAAAGAAACCTAAGGCACCCCGAGATCCGCCTTTGCCTGCCTCCACCTGCCAGCTGCCTGGTAGGCTCAGTCACTGAAAGAGCCTCCGGTGGAAGGGGAGTTGTGTGAGACAGGTTCTCAGTGAGTCACCAGGTGGGGGCAAGTGTTGTTTACCACACCAATGCAGGCTCAGATTTGGTGCAAGAGCTGTGTGTGAGGCAACGCACTAAGTGCCCCAGCACGTACCATGTTTAGTTCCCGCCCACCAGGTGCCCACAGACCTTTGTGGTGGGACAGGGTCTCAGGGACGCATCGGGGCAAGGGAGCAGAGTGTCAGGCCCAAATGGACCACGATTTGGCCACGTGAAGAGAGGGCTCTGCCTCACTCAGGTGTGTGAGGAGAAAGTTGCCCATGGTTTAGATCCATACGACTCAGATTGTCCCAGATTCTGCAGGGACTTACTGGAGAGAATGAGTTCAACAGAGCAAGGTCAGTGGGAGTCAAGAAGGTGGGGTTAGTGGTTTTTCATGAGGGACAGGCCCTGGACAGACTCACAACAAGGACGAGGGAGTGGACTCTGCTCCAGAGCCACACAATGCAGTCTGTTGCAGATTCTTCCCAGACCTTCTGGAGAGCCTGTACTTGGCAGGGTGAGGCCACAAGGAGTTTGTATAGTGAGGGCTGGAAGCCCAGCTGGTGGGGTGGCTGATCTTCCACGAGGGGGAGGCATCAGTCAGGCTCATGCAAATATGGGGGAACTGTTCTCTGTCCCAGAGCCACTCAGCTCAGTCCCCCTGAGTATGTCCGGTCCTCTATATCTCAGCCCAGGCAGCTGGCTCTCTGCAGGTCATGCGCTCAACAGGTTGTATGGACAGGAAATCAGGAGGTGGGGCCAGTGCTTCCCCTGAGGCTGATGCCATACGGCAGGGAGTGCTCCCCTCAAGAAAGATGGTGTCTGTTGTGTAGGAGAGGGACTCAGCACAGGGACCCTGGTGGCTCTTTCTTCAGCCATCTCCCAGAGCCACAAACCCAAGTCTCTTCTCACATGACTCTAGTCCACTTCATCCTTCCACCACCAGAGCCCAAGGTGAGTGGCAGCATAAAAGATTTTTGTCTACTGGCCCTGTAAAAGGGAACCCGTGTCTCTAGCAGACTCCTATCTCTCTGTTGTAGACAGTATTCCTGCTGGTTTTCACAGCTGGATGTCATGTGGGCTCTTCTTCCTGACACTGGTGCACCGGGATGGGGCGCCTGGCATGGGGCTAAGACCCCAGCTCTTGGGGGAACCTTTGCAGCTGAGATATCCCTCAGGCATCTCAGACACCTCCCGTGGAGCAGGACCAGCCCTTTTCACATCTCTGCCCTTCCTGCCAGTCTTGATGTGCCTCCTTCTATAAATCCTGGTTATAAGATTTTCAGCTAGCCTTCAGTGGCTATTCAAGATTACTATTCTATATTTTTGTTGTAATTCTAGTTTGGTTTTGGGAAGAGGTGAGTGTAGCTTCCATCTATTCAGTCGCCTTCTTGGATCTCTCTCTCTGTCTCTTTTGATAGTAATTTAAATATTATTAAATTGTGATATTATTTATTATAGGTGAAACTTTGAACCTAATTTCCTCGGCCCAGAGCAAACATGTTTTCTCACTGCAGTACACACACAGTAATGAGTATTAAATGTCATGCATGTATTTCGCCAGTTATTCGCCTCTTATTCTGGTAACGAGATGGAAATAAGAACAAACGAGGCTTGTTTTCTGCCCTCAAATAGGAGACAATCCACTGGAGGAGATTACTGTGCACACGAACAATTGCACCAGAGATAGATGGTAATGGGGGCGTGTGCATGGACACGTGTGAGCACCAGTAATGAAGCATGTAAGTGCACAGAGACCAGAGGAGATAAACCTATGAGCAGAATCTGGAAAAAGAGTAGGAAGGCACCTGGTTGACTAGCATCAAAAAGTCACCCCAGCCAGTGAGAACCGCATTTGCAGAGGGGCAGACACAGGTCGTGTTTGAGGAATTGCAAGTGGTTTGGTGTTGGGGGAACATAAAATAATAAGCTAGGGTGAAGGACAAAGGGCTGTTTGGCTATGCTGAACATGTTTAATGGTTTCCTAAATATTAAAAATGAAAGATTAAAATTAATTTTCTTACCATCCAGAAATAAGGTATAAAATATCGAAGCTGACCTGGTTGCAAAAAAGTAAAAATAATTAAATGTCAGTGAAAAGAGTAGGTGCCTTGGGGAAATGTTGGACTTTGGAATTTTATTTTTTTCTTAAAGAAATGCATTCTTGTTCCAGTGGCTGTACATTGCGGTTTAATTCAGATTTCAATTTGGTGTTTACAATGGAAGCCACATTTGGAGAGATTGTCACTGTGGCTGAGAGAGGAGTGGTTTGAGCGGGGACCTCACCTATCGTGTCCCAAAAGGATCGAGATAGTTTCTTCTTTTGAGGTGCAGGCCGTAGGGAAGGCAGCTTCCATATTTGGGAAGGAAAATATGATTTCAAGAGCTTAAGAAGTCAAGCAAATCTTTTAAATTATATTTTGATGAGGTAAGTGTAAATGAATGAGACACATATGGATTCTATTTTCTGGAAGATCCATCCAGATTTAAAATTAAGAAACAAGGATCTTGAGACAAAATGTGCTTTAGACTTAATCCAAACATAAATGTTTGATAAATCATTGGAATTTTCACAAATCTGCTTAGAAATTGTTATGCATTTTTCATTATGCATTCTGTGAATTTCAATCAGAACCCAACCCTTTTATGAATGCAGTGTCATTTGTGGAGAAATGGCCTAAACAGGCTTGGGGAAACTTAGTTAATATGTTGATACATAGTGACCACAGACCCGTCAATAAATATATCAGCCCCCAAGACAAGCATTCAGGAGCCATCTCAAAAGTCCCCTTCTATCCCTACCACAGCTCAAAAACATATCCGTTGTGCTCATTGGATGTCACCAGATTGGACTGCAGTTACATGTAGTCCCCAAATCTCCGTGAATTCCAGAAATAGACGCTGTATTTCTCACTCTTGTCTCATTCCTATTGGCTGGGGGAGGGCTGAGGTTCCCCTCCACATGCCATTTTCATTTAGGGACAGCTAGAAAAGCAGTCCCTGTCCTGGGCACTCAATTCTTGAGGCATAGAGAAAAAACAATGGCAAAGCCTCATGGAGGTTTTTAAACTTTTGACTAGATGTGGTATAGATCACTTCCACTCATGGTTCATTGGTCACAGCACTTCATACATCGAAGTTTGATCTCAGGGAGATAAAAAGACACTCTCTACAGTGATTGGCATCAGGAAAGTGCTTCATAGGGAATGACAAGAGAGAGGAGCAACAAAGAATCCAAACAAATAATCAGTCTACAATATCCATTATTGCATAGTGCTATTAAAATTTGAAAATGTGTTTTTGCTTTCTTATTATTTGTCTTCCTCACATTTTCAAGCTGCAAAAGAGCAAACATTATATGTTAATCACATTGTAGGTATTGGTACTTAATAGGTACTCAATACATATTTGATAGACAAGTTTCTACTTTTCCTTCTGAAAATTGGGCATGCTGACATCTGTTCTTTGTAGAAATGTTAAGATATCAAGTGAGACAACCTTTTTTCCTTATTCTCAAGGCACAAGATTGCAGAAACAATTTAGGACAAATAATGTGGGAGCTTTCCAGCCCTGTGAGAAAAAGTTTGCACTCCAGAAGGTATATCCTTGTGTATAGTTCTCAGACTTCTGTCTAGTCTCCAAGCCTTCTCTTCTCCACACTTCCTACAAGCTGCACCATCATTAGTTCCCATTGTCAGCAGGGATTGGCCTGTCCCGGTATTTTACCTCTAGATGAACTTATTCCAGGATATCTAGTTACCTAGATTCAGGGTGTCTCATCAACACTGTGGGCATCTCCATGAACACTATAAAGGCTGTCTTGGTGAAGTTTTTAGATGCCCCCACACCAGATAATAACTCAACTTTGCTACTTGAAAATACCTCTTTGAAAGACTCCTCCAAGTCAGATGGACAGAAGTGGCTCTGGACCCCAGCGAGAACATCAGATCCTTTGCTGGAAACTTAGGAGTGTTTTAAGAAGTGTTTTCAGATAAATCCAAGAGCAACCTATAATGTGTTCTCAGCTTTCCCAGGGAAACAACCAGTGTTCACAAATATATTGTACATTAGTCTTGAAATCAAGGAGCTGACAGAATCCACAATAGAATAATCATACTACTTTTTCTCTATTTGAAACTTTAAAACACTATTCATTTATTGATCATAGCTCAGTTAACACAAGTAAAATATGGAAGCTGCAATGTGTGTGGTATACTTCTGGACACTATTATTTCAATTATACCTTTATGTGTGTATGTGTGGGTTTGGCCCTTGCTAGATACAAATCACTCACACTTGTTCCTCTAGTTCCTAAGTACAGACTCTAAAGTGTACCCTTTACTCATTAGGTTATTTGGGGGCCCTCACTGTACTGGAAACTCTTTGAGAACCTGGGAATTTACCAGTTTCAGCTCACTGTTACCAATTCCAGTCACTCTTTAATGATCCACAGGGAATCTGCATTTCAGGAGCACAGACTGCTTCTTTCTAACAATGTCACTTAATGACACATATTCTTTCCCACATTATGGACAAAGGTAGTGGAATCTACATAGGAACTGTGGATGTGCGTAGCTTCTCCTCAAATTCTCTGAACTCACCAATATCCAGAACTTGGAGGAGAATGAATATTCTTAGGCCTTGAGAGCAGAGGCCATGGCTCTCGGCTTCCTTGCTCCTTTTCAGCAACATCAGAGATTGGTACCCAGCTGGTACCCAGCTGCTGCCTGCCTGGGCAGACTGCGTGACAGGAGGAGCGCGAAGGTGCAAAGCAGAGAGAATCTGAATCAACATCTCCTCCCTCATGCTTTTCACGCTCCAGTTGGGAAGGATGCCTTTTGAAATTACTCAGCATTGGCCCTCATATCCCTTAAGTACTTATGTCTTCTAGACCCTCTTTTTAGCTCTTTCTTCCTTCTACCCATGATCTCCTGGTGGCCTTAGGATGCAACCTTCCTTCATATTCCAATAATCCCACAAATTCAATCCATATTTCTTTCCTACCCCCAGGCTTCTATACCAATGATGGACGTCTTCATATGGATGTCCAATATTTATTTCAAATATATGTAATCTCCACAATGCACAGTTTATTGCTCTCTTCATATCTGCTTTTCTTCTTATGTATCCCTTTTTAGGAAATTTAGTCCTACGGATTTATTTACCCTGAGCTAGCTTCCTTATAGCAACTACTTGGTTTCATGGTGATCCTAACTTGTCTTGCCTACCTTTTCTGCTAGAATGTGAGTTCTGTGAAAGAAAGATTGTATTATTCACCTTCATGGACCTCAATAATGGAGCCTCGAAAATAATAGGCAGCACATTTTTATATAAAGTATTATCATAACTCATGGTGTAATTAAGCATGGCTGCATCAGTGTCGGCAGATGGGAGAAGTCTCAGAAGTGTCTGGACATGGGCCTAGAGTATACTGTTCACTTGAGACAGCAGGGATCAAAAGAACGTTCAGCCCAGCAGCCAGGACACAAATCTGCAAAGCCTGGCACCAACTGGCCTCATTTTAAGAAAAAAGTAGTTATCCAGGCCCACATGTAGCAACAGGAATGCATGCTGGCAAGTAGCAGGGGACCAGCAGGGCCCCTGGGAGCCATAGAAAGGACTGACAGAATCAAGGCCAAGGATCTGAGTTATTTCCTAAGCTGAGAGGTGAGCACACAGTTCTTGACTCAGATATCCCAAGGGAGGTTTAATGGGGACACTCTTCCTATGAGGTAGATGCCCAAAGTACTCAGATCTGAGGCCGAAGGCTTGGCATGGTGTCTGAGGACCAGAATGTGGGGCGAGGTCTACTTACAACCCTACTATGTCAGTCAGGCTTAGCTTAACACTTGGGAAGGGCCCTGACTGGTGTAGCTCAGTGTGTTGGGCATCATCCTGAAAACCAAAAGGTCGCTGGTTCAATTCCCAGTCAGGGCACCTTCCTGGGTTGTGGACCAGGTTGCAGACCAGGTCCCCAGCTGGGGACACACAAGAGGCAACAAACTGATGTTTTGTACATCAATGCTTCTCTCCCTCTCTTTTTCCCTCCCTTCTCGTCTCTCTAAAAATAAATAAAATTTTAAGAAATTGAGAAGGGAATGAGACATTGGGTATGAATTAAGGACTCTAGCTATCAAGAAAAATGTTTGCTGAAGATTAGACAAGACTAAGAAGCTCTAAAAGTCTGGTTTGGTTCCATTTAAAATTAAAGCATTAGTTTAAACTCAGCTAAGTGTTAAAATTGACGTCCTAGAAACTGAGTGGAGGGTATATGGAAATACTGTATTATCTTTGAAACTTTTTTGTGACTCTAAAATTATTTCAAAATGTAGTGTTTATTGAAAAAAATTCATTAAAAATAATTGATTCCCTATTTCTAACTAAATTGGGTTTATAATATTGAATTAAAATGAAACATTTGTAGTCTTCCATTGAAAATAAATCATTAAGTCTATTTTATTCTTTAGCAATATCTCATGCTCGTAGGCTGGCTAGGTTTGCTGCAGAAGGTAGACATTCACTCATGAAATAACTTCCATGGCCACAGAGGCTGTTCTGAGTTCCTTTCCATTAAGCATATTCCGGACATGTGAGTGCTTCTTATTATATGTTTTACAATGTGACCCTCCTACTGGGTTGGGAGATGAGAGATGGGGGTGAGCTTTGGAGAGGAGGAAAGTGTCCAGGGAGAAGGGTGCTAAGGTGCCGCTGTGCCACGGAACTGAAGTCACCCTTTCTTTGTTTTCTCTCACTTTCAAACTCATCAGCTCGCACCCGTCCTCAGATGACCTAGAGAGCCTTGTTTCCTGGAGTTGCCAGTTAACAAGCAAGGTTGCCAGCAAAAGCCAGTTGCTCTCTTCTGATGCTGGAACTTACAACCTGTCATCTTTTGTTGTCTGCAGAACAGAAAACACAGCCAAGCTGGCAGGGAGAGTCTGTTGTATGAGTTTAGATCTCATTGGAATGATGCAATTTATTCACACATGTCAAAAATGAAGAAAAAAATCCTCAGCACTGCTACCCTTTCACAGTCTCCAAGTGGTCAGAAAGAATTATGATGGGTGCGGGATGGAAGGTAATTTTTCCCTAGATCTAAACAACATAAAGAACAGACACAATGGTCATCATGTAGGTGTATTTACTAACCTGTGGATTTAACAGCATCTTTAGTCTGGCACCCTGACCTGTTGGAGAGCCAGGAAGGAGTGGGAGAATTAATTAATTGAGAATAATGCAAACAACCTGAAAGAGAGTGGAAGGGTTCAATAACTAGAAAGGAAGAGCATAAAAGAGGAGACCCAGCAAAACCAAGTACTAATTAAAAATCCCTCTTGAGAGTTATTTATCAGTGCAGAAATGAATGGACAAATGATCAGTGAACTCAGCAAGAAAATCTAAATTATTTCTAGCCAGGTTGGCCTGTAGTTGGAAGGGGCACTGTGTAGTTACTAGGAATTTCAGTGTGCATTTGTTTAGGCAGCTCCCAAGTTACTCTCATCACCCTCCTTCTGTGGGATTACCTTTGATTGGGCAATGACCAGAATTTCACAGCCCGTTGCTGCACTGGTAAAATTGGCTGAAGAAAGGTTTTGGAGACGTGCCAGGGCCAAATGATTTATCACCATTTGGGGCAGTTGCTGACTTGAGAGAATGGTCTTATTTTCAGGGATCAGTCATTCAGTAGGCCTAGGTGTTCGAGTCTTCAACGAGGGATGTATGGCCAGAAGATTTTTTCATGAGAGGTTACAGGGTAGTAGGACAGAACTGAAGCCTTGAAGAAAATACCTCATTCCCAGAGCAAGTATGGAATAGCAGGACGTAGTAGGAAGTGCCCATCTCAGGAAGTATTACCTGGGCTTAAGTCCAAACATTCCTGTGTGTATGTATGTCCTGTGAACCTGGATAAAGCTCCTGAGCCAGGTTTGTCAGATATACAAGAGGATCTGTCCTGGTTGTCTTGCAAAACTAATCTGAGGATCAATTACAATGACACATAAAAATATTTATGCAGATAAAAATTGGAATTGGAATAGCAGACCAGGTAAGTCACCTCTAACCTTGACCTTCCTACTTGCCTCATCATTTGTGAGGCTAAGTGCATGTTTTACTTTATTTTTGTTTCGTATATGCAAAGATCTTATTTCCCCCTTTTAATTTGCCTAACATTGCAGATAGGCAGTATTTTTGATGACTAGTTAGGCTGTTAGGATATTGTATTTGCAGTGAAATCCCTATTGATATTTTTTCATTGATCTCTTTTCCCACATCCATCACAATTGCTTTAAAGTACCCACAAATTGACCAAAACTCCCTGCTCAACAATTCTCCTTACCCATAATTTATTTCTTTCAGTATCTTGAAACAATCATTGAGGGGTTACCTATGTGCCTACATATCTTTGTGTGTTCACATGTAAGCACACACAGCACCTGTCTCCATGGAATACCAAATCTCTGGGAAATACTGCATAATTAATTCTCTTGGCTTCACTTCGAATAAGGAATAGATGTTTCTCCCATTTTATGGATGAAAAATGGAGGCCCAGTCCCTCATAGAGTAAGTATTCTAACTGATTAGAACCTACTTCTCTGGAAAACCAGGCCCCTTGTACCTTACACCATCATCTGGGTCTGCCATCCCCATAACAAAAAATTAACCATGGCTCTTTTTCATCTTTATCCCACTCTCCACGGACAGCTGCAACCTCCGGGGTGAGGGGAATGAAAGAGAAAAGAGAAGGACTTTAGACCACGGCAAGTCTGCCCAGAGTGTCCGCTCACACACTCCTGGGGGGGTCTGTGTGACTGCTGAACAGACGCTGTGCCTGCACTGCTGTCACTCCGCCCGTGGCTGCAGAAGGCACCGAGTACTTGGCTCTTCTATCCTATACCTTGAAGGCACAGCATATAAATCTTCAGGATCTGCAAGAAGAATGGATTTCAAGAGCTCAGGGGAAGAGAAGCATGCCTGCAACCTCTCTTCAGACCCAGAGTCAGAGGTAGATGATTGGATGTCATCGTAAGAGAATGCCTAAGCCTGGAGACGTTATTAACAGAGCTTTGGTCACCTGCTGTCAGGAGCCAACATTGGGGGTAATTAGTAAACTGGTACCCAAGGATAATAAGGTCTAACAATGAGAAGAAGCACAAAAAGAACATTTAAAGAAGCAGAATAAAATCCCAGAAAAGACCTTGTGAAGTCAGAATAGGAATCTAAAAAAAAGAAAAAAATCAATCGGCTCCTTTATGAGTAGCTGATGCAACAACAGCTCTGCCCTGGTGAAATATCACCGGGCTGATGTGCCCGGGGCCAGAGGCTGACCTAACCATCTCCCAAGTCAGCATCATGGTACCACAGGATTTATCCCTAGCACTCCACAAATAAAGAAAAGGGTAGCAATCAATATGGGACATGACGAAAGCCCAGGAGAGCCAAAAGAAGCTGGCAGGTCACAGTGGGGAGTGGCACGAGGAACAAAAAAGACCAGAGATATCGGCCTCGGGTTTCTCAAACAGCACAAAGGATGCTGGGTTTCAATGCACACTGCCTGGCTCTGTTCGAGGTATCAAAGGGAACAAGGTGGTCAGTGTTAGAGGCAAGAGGGAAGATGGCTGATGACAGCTTTGGAGCTGAATCTGAAAAACACCAGTTTAAAGGTATATGTATTGAGCTAAGCAGACGAATGGGGGTGCTCTCCCAAAGAAGAAAATGATCGGACTTGGGACCTAGGCCCCAGGCAGCACATCAACCGCTCCCGCGTGTTGGGAATCTCAGGAATGCCCCACATCACTTGCTGCCCCCAACATTTCCCTTATTTGAAGATTAAGCCCTTTAGCTTATTCCTTTGATTTCCACTAACATGGAAACTGTCCTGAGAAGACATCATCTCAGTGTGAACTTCAGTACTGTTACCCAGAGCATGTTTGATGCTAAAGTCA